>CAUYPK010080090.1:0-74774 GCA_963574355.1 Loris lydekkerianus | reverse complement strand
TATTATGCAGCCTTAAAGAAAGATGGAGACTTTACCTCTTTCATGTTTACATGGATGGAGTTGGAACATATCCTTCTTAGTAAAGTATCTCAAGAATGGAAGAAAAAGTACCCAATGTACTCAGCCTTACCATGAATCTCTGACACTTCTTAGGAAACTATGAGAAGTTAACTAAAGCATCTTGGTATTTCTTCTTGTGCTCCTTGACAGGTTTGCACAAAGAATGCATGTGATGACATTTTGCCTCTCAGCTTCTTAGAATCTCCTTTGCTCATGTTTAGTTATTTTTCCTCAGTGAGGCACAGAGTTGCCCAGTGTCCGTGTAGCTCTCACTTGCCCCTGAGCTGTCTCTATGGAGCTCAAAGTATGGCAATCTATTCGCTAAGATTTTGTTGAGTATTTTTGAATTGATATTCATTAGTGAAATTGGTCTGTAGTTCTCCTTTTTAGTTGAGTCCTTTTCCAGTTTTGGAATCAAGGTGATGTTTGCTTTACAGAATGTGTTGAGGAAGGTTCCTTCCTTCTCTATGTTTTGGAGTAAGTTCTGAAGTAGAGGTACAAGCTCATCTTTGAAGGTATGATAGAATTCTGATATGAAGCCATCTGGTACTGGGCTTTATTATTTTTTTTAGAAGCTTTTTTATTGTTTTTGAAATCTCAGTGGTTAATAACGATCTGTTCAAGATATCTATGTATTCCTGGTTAAGACTAAGGAGATACTGTGATTCCAGGTATTGGCCATTTCCTCCCCCATTGTGAAATTTCTGGGCATAGTGTTTTTGGTAATAGTAAGAAATAATCTCTTGTATCTCTGTGGTAGCTGTTCCTATTTTCCCCTTTTTATTTCTGATTGAGTTTATTCAAGATTATACTTTTCTATTTCTGGTTAATCTGGCCAATGGTTTATTAATTTTATTTATTTTTTTTGAAGAACCAACTTTTTTTTTTTTTTTTTTCGAGACAGAGTCTAACTATGTTGCCTACAGTATAATGCTGTGATTTCACAGCTCACAGCAACCACAAAATCTTGGGCTTAAGTGATTATCTTGCCTCAGCCTCCCAAGTAGCTGGTACTACAGGCACCCACCAAAATGCCCAACTATTTTTGTTGTTGTCATTGTTGTTTAGCAGGCCTGGGTTGGGTTCGAACCCACCAGGTGGTGCCCTAACCGCTGAGCTATGGGCGCCAAAACAGAAGAACCAAGCAACTTTTTGCTTGATTAATTTTCTGAATGATTCTTTTATTTTCAGTTTCATTTATTTCTGATTTAATTTTGGTTATTTCTTTTCTCATGCTAGGTTTGGGGTTGGATTACTTTTCCTTTTCTGTTTCTTTAAGATGAGTCATTAGAATTTTAATTTCCAATTGCTCTTGGATAGAATATAGAAATTCGATTAATTTTTGTCTATTGAACTTTTGTCCTGTAACTTTGCTAATCCATTCATTCATTTTAGTATAATTTCTGTAGATTTCTAGTTTTCTACAGATGATCATTTCATATGTTGATAAAGACAGTTTTACTTCCTCCTTTCTAGTCTGGATGACTTCTTTTTCTTCTCTCATTATTGTACTGGTGAGGACCTCCAAAAAGTGTTAAATAGAAATATTTGAAAGTTGACAATCTTGCCTTTGTCATATGTAATGTTGTGCAATAGTACGATGAAGGATTTTTTTTTCTTTTTGGAAGGCTTCTCTCTCTCTCTTTTCAGTTTTGATAGCTTCTAATGTTGTCTTCACTGTACTCATATTTTCTTAGACAGTATCTAAGAAACATTAGATACTGTGACATGACATTAACTGTGTTTTTTAATTCAGATCATGTATGTTTCAATTTTAGATATTCAATTTGGGTCACTGCTTTTTCATTCATGCCTATTTTTATCATTCTTATATCTTTCTTTACCTTCTTAAGAATACAAAATAATCTGTAATAGTTATTTTAATATCTGTAATAGTTATTTTAATATTCTTTCCTACTAAGTATTTAATTTGTCTCATATGTTGTGTTTTTCTTTCTCTACTTGATTGTACTTCATATGAAGGGTAAAATTTTCCTGTTTTTTTGAATGCCTGGTCATTTTTAATTGGATACTAGACATCGTGTTTGAGCTTTTCCTCAATGGTGCTCAATTTTTTGGTATTACTTTAAATTTTATAACTTTGTTCTAGGATGTAGGTAAGGTGCTTTAAAACACTTTGACCATTTTATAGTCTTACTTTTAGGTTTTGATATACAGATCTAAAAAAGCCTTCATTTTAGAGCTAATTTGCCCTCACTGCTGACACAAACACCCTTCTGAGGCCTCCATTTTGTTCTCCGGGTTTTAGATGATTTTGCCACTTTGTATTAATGAAACATTAGGCATTCTCAGCCCTGTGTGAACTCCATTAGTTTTTCCTCTTGCTCCTTTTGGGTAGTTCTTTCTTTGACACACACTGTAGGTCAATATAGAGCCAAGAACACAAAAGAATACTTTTGTAGATCTTTTGAACTGTGTCTTTCTAGGTAGCACTGCCTTATAAATTCCAGCCATCTTAATTTCTTTGAATGTCGAATTTTGTTTCAATTCAGGAAGAGTGTTAGGTCCTGTTTGGGTTTCCCCTCCTTGCATTACAGCCTGGAATCTCTCTCTAGACAGCAAGTTGGGGCAATCAGCTTATTTTTAAAATTTCTTTCACTGCTAACAACTCTGCAATGTCTCATATTATTGTTTTAATATTTTTCTTGATTTTTAGTTGTTTAAAGTAATTGAGTAAATCTATTCTGTCTTACTCCATTACAGATGGAAATGTAAGTCTAATTGAATATTTTGACATTTCAAAAAATAAAATTCACACATTGACTCACATTTTTATTTTATCTATCATTTATTAAACTATACATGTGTAAAGTTAGCAAGAAACTATCTGAGTCTTCCTAGTTCTAGTCACTAATTATATTTCTATTTGGGACAGAATATATAAGAAAATTCTGTTTACTGAATTTCAAAGCTAAATTTTTCTTCTTGCTTATACATAGATCAGGGAGTATGTGTTTCTGTATTTATTTCTTTGTTGTTCAATGTAATCTCAATATAATCAGTTCTCAAGACCTTTTTATAGATGCTACTTTCTGTAAATGTGCCATGGTAAATTGTAGGTGCCACATTAATTCTTTTTCTTGACTCGTGTCACTGTCTACTATCACAGACTTAAATCAAGCACTTGTGTTATTCACATACACATGTTATAACTTTATTTGATTTAATCCTTTCTGTATGTACTATATGTAAATACACAGAGAATGGGAGATCCAGAGAGGCAGACATGAACACACACAAAGATAAACAGCAAAGTAAACAATTTGGAGCTATGCATGTGAAGAACATAATTTAGGTGAATTTGAATAACACTTCCAGAGTAATTGAATTTTTTTTTTTTTTCTGTATGTGAATTCGTTTTTTTCTGCATTTTAACATTTCTTCCACAGGTTCTCCATAGCTTACACCCTGTATTACTCTAAGTATATTCATTGTTTCTGGAAATATTGGCCACATTGTACCCTATAGTTTACCTGAATGATGAAATCATGAATGCTGAGTGACATTTAATAAAATGGTAGTTTATATTACATTTTTCTTATTTGTCATTTATGATAAGGATATACTATGCAGAAACAATTTCAATTTCCACTCTTTTTTCCAAATGCTTTATTTAAAACACATTGGAATAACTGGCCTGCCATGTTCCCTGAAGGAAAGACTTTTGAACTTGGACATAAATCTTAACTCTAGTGGCAGAGAAAGGGATGTGCCATTCTGTCACCATGGACCAGATACTTACCTTTATGTGAATGTGGAAAGCTTTGTGTTCAGCTGAGGCCTCATGAGTGCTGCTTTAAAAATGACATTTCCAAAGTCAAAGAGCATGTCCATACTGGGAATGGAATGAAAACATGTCTTCTCAGTGAATCACTCTGATATTGGTGTTCCACAGTTGAATGTACAGTTTAAAAATATTACCGACTCACATATTGTTATTACAGAATTTACCTCTAAAACAGAATTAGGATATAATAAATTATTTAAAATTTCAGGAACTTTTTTTTATTTTTTATATTAAGGATATTTAGTTCTACATTATGCATCTAAAATCCAAACTATGTATTTCACTTACAAAGCCAACAGATTAATTTTAAATTAAGCCGTATCTCATTTGATCAATTCATTTTACTTCCTATGCAATCTATTTGCAATGAAGAGAGAGAATTACCTGTGTAGACTTTTGGTTATTTAACCCAGATTGTAAAGTCTGATATAATTTATATAAATCTGGCTTGATATTACAGCTGAATTCTTTTAGTCACATGCACATGACAAAGGTGATTTAGGCCATAATTACTCACTATATGACAATCTTTTTATATTTCACATAAGCTGATGAGTCCTGTCATTTCTTTCTGAACAGACAGTATATTACATTCAAAGTTTATGAAAACCACATTGAGAGCCACATGATACTAATAACATGCTGCAATGTGAAAGTGATTCAAGCACACTTTTTGTTTTGTCTTATAGACTATAGTTTTTGAAATAAGCTGTGCAAAAAAATATTTCTTAAAAAGAACTAAATTAGTACTAGAAGTTATCTAATGCAATCAAGTTCTAAGAAACAATCAGAAAAAGAAATACATCTGGCTATGGAAAATGCTATTGAATCACCCAACCCAGAATAATATTGTCTTTTTGAGACATTTTTACACATACCAAAAGGAATGTATTACTATGCTCAATAAACATTAATTGTCAAATACTAAGACAAAAATATATACAAGGTATGATCCTTCTTGCAATTTTTCTAAAATCTATTTGAAGATAGACCATGAATGAGAAACAAGAATACAAAGTAAAATATATTAATAATAATAATAGATCTAGGAAAACAAAAGTAGATGTAACTCCTATGGAGTGGGATAGTCAGGAGAATCTTCATCAGTAACTATAATTAAAGCTGGTTCTATAAGTATGGTGGTTATTAAGTAAATAGAAATAAAGGACAGCTTTCAGAGTAAAGAGAATTAAATAGCCAAAGGCAAAGATAGATGAAGAGTTCACACCTATGGGACAGAGAAATAATCTGGAGAAGAAATGAGAAAGATAGAAATTTTTAGTTTTTTACTTCCACCTAAGTTAGTTTGCCAGCATTTTTAAGCAACAAAAAAGCAAGTAGAGGTTGTAAAGAGCCTCCAGTTCCAGAAAGTGTTATGTGTAATGTGGAGTCATGTATATATTTTGAGTAGTAGAATGACAGTTGTTGTTTTCAAAGGTTAATCTGGCAATATTCTATAGTGTGATTTGAACCAGAAAGAGAATAGCAATGAGAAGACAAATTTAGACATGGAAAAATAATAGTTCCAGGTCTGTTGTTGTTATGCCATGAAAGATACTGTTACAAAGAGAATTTGAAAGGAAATGAAAGTCACATAAAGCTGGTGCTATAGTTTGTATATTTGTCTCCTACAAACCCCATGTTGAAATTTGATCTCCAATGTTGAAAGTGGGACCTAATGGAAGTCATGAGTAGAGAAGATAGCATTCTGAGTAAGTCTTTGAAGGATATTGCAGGATATGTAGGGATTGGATGAAAAAGAATTCTAGGCGAATAATGTTATCATACATAATATATCTGTTATTATCAAGCAATTTTCAGTAAAAAGTTAATATAAAACATTTAATGATGTACATTATTTATAAAGATTAAAATGGTTCTTTTGGCATATTAGTTATGAGACTGTGTATTACACAGTTTGCTCATCGATAAAGTAAAGATAATTATGCCTTCTTTTTGAGGATTCAAATAAGAAAGTATGATGCTTAGAGACATTGAATAACTTGCCTCAGGTCATTTAATTAGTAAGACAGAAATGAAGTTTAGAACCTGGGTAATGTGGCTATAAAATGCATATTCTTTTTACTTGACTATGGCTCATTAGATTGTCCTTCATGGTAACTAGACCTAAAACATTTAGCAGTTTATGTATATGTCTAAAATTCATTTAAATTTACACAGATCCCTCTGGGAAATCCCAAGAGGGAAGCTTGCCTCTATGGCAAGCTGCAGATTCCCCTCTCTGAACCATAGGGGAAAGCCACGGTGTTTCAAATCTGTTATAGCTGGTATTATGGTAAAAAACCATGGCTTTTTAAATTTGTTTGTGAGCAGGACTGGTATTTTGGCTAGAACAGTTTCACTTGCTATCTGGGGGACACCCTGTCCTAGAAGCATTACCTGGAGGTCCTGCACCTAGTACCACTCCACCTAGCATTGAAAAAGCAAGGCCAGTCCTCAGGGACCCTCACGTTATAGCCTTGAAAGGGATCTTCGGGAGGCTATGTGCAGGAAGGGCCACAAGTATAATAAACAATCAGTGGTGAAGGGGAATGGCAAACTACATATCCTGAGGCCTCTGGCTCTGATTTCAGCCCACTGTTTTAGTTTCCAAACAGTCTTAAAACCCTGTTGAGAGGATCAAGCTAACAAGAAGTGGCCATCTGTTTGAGAGGTCCTGGAAGGAACATGGTAAACTTCACACACAGGGCCCTTAAAACCAATGTCAGTCACAAGTTTTAATACACAGCTGCCCCAAGTCACTTCTAAGCAGACTAACTGTACCAAGCAGCTGCTTTGCTCTGGCAGATCCTGGAAGGGATGGAGCAAGCTCCAAATCTCAGGGCCTCTGAAAGCAACATCAGATTGGAGATACTGAGCAGAAACTATGGCTAACGGCTAAGGGATTCTGAAATTTGTTATGTTTAACAAAACAATGGCAAGATTTTATGGGTCCATCCCAAAAATGTTAACTGAGCTTATTAATTAGCTAATTAGGACATGCTCTGTTTTTCATCTCCTCGCCCTGGGAAAAACTCCTAGCAAGTTTTTCCACAGGAATATGTATCATGGAGCAATGTCAATTATCTGGGAAAATGGGAGGTTATGCTATAGTGGAAAGTATTGCTACCACCACTACTTTAGAGTTGAATGTTTCTGTTAAATAGTTTTCATTGTCAATTTGTTTTTGCAGCAAATGGAAGAATGCAATATGTCTAATTTTTTATTACTAAGTAACTTATTTTTTAAATGGCTAAGTATCTTATCTGCTACCTTCACGTTATAGTCAAAGAACGTGATAAAATCAAATATCTGTAGTATTTGTTACTTGCTTTCTTATTGACAGCAACTGGGTATTTTTTAAATTGCAGAGCGAGTTTTCAAAATTTAAACCCTTTATCTGTTTACCAGTCCTTGGCCAGCTGTGATATGTATTGCCAGTAAGTTGAACAGCACATCATTTGGATCATCCTCCATAATGACCAACCCAATCCTCTACCACAAAAGTAAACACACTCAGAAACTTTTGATCAAACTCCAACTCCCACACTGGCGAAAGAATAAAAAATGTCTACTGGACTTTTGAAAAACTCAACACCCAAAATTTTACCAGACTTATCAATATTCTCCCTTAGTGTGAATGGCTTAAACTGTCCTCTAAAGAGGCATAGGTTAGCTGACTGGATACAAAAACTCAGGCCAGATATTTGTTGTATACAAGAATCACATCTTAACTTAAAAGATAAATATAGACTCAGGGTGAAAGGGTGGTTATCCATATTTCAGGCAAATGTTAATCAGAAAAAAGAGGTGTTGCAATTTTATTTGCAGATACAATAGGTTATAAACCAACAAAAGTAAGGAAGGATACGAATGGTCACTTCATATTTGTTAAGGGTAATACTCAATATGATGAGATTTCAATTATTAATATGTCTGCACCCAAACAGAATGTGCCTCAATTTATTTATTTATTTTTTTAATTTTTTTTAATTGCTAAATCATAGCTGTGTACATTAGTGCAATCGCCTGCACCCATTCTAAGATGCACCATAGATGTGGCCTCACCTGTTACCCTTCCTCCCCCAAAACCTCCCCCCGCCCGTCGCCGGCCGGGGCCCGTTCCCCCTCGGCGGGGGCGAGCGGTGGCGGATGGCCGTCATGTGAACGCTATCATGTAGCTGTATAGTAGGGCTGAGTACATTGGATACTTTTTCTTCCATTCCTGAGATACTTTGGTAAGAAGGATATGTTCCACCTCCATTCATGTAAACATGAAAGAGGTAAAGTCTCCATCTTTCTTTAAGGCTGCATAGTATTCCATGGTATACATGTACCACAATTTGCTAGTCCATTCTTGGGTTGATGGGCACTTGGGCATCTTCCATGACTTAGCAATTATGAATTGGCCTGCAATAAACATTCTGGTACCCAGAAGACCAAAAGTCACAATATAACAAAGACATCAGAATTTGCATGCTTTTAAAAGTTCCCCTCATGTTAAAGAGTATTCATTACAATATACTGATAGCGTATAATAAAAAAAGCCCTTAAAATTTCCTCAAGAGGAAATGGATCAATACAGTGGAATACAATTCAGATGTTTAAATCAATGAAATAAAGGTACATGTATAAACATGAATAAGTCTAAATTTATTTTTTGTAAAAGAAGGTGGCAGAAGGATGTATGAGGAATGGTACCATTTATTGAAGGTTTTAAAGATTCATACATGGAATGGAAACATGTACATAAAGTAAAAGAATAAAGACCTAGATGGGAATGATAAATGCCAGGTTCTGGCCAGTGGTTAATTAAACTTTGAGAGGGATGAAGAAAAAGGACAGGAGCCTCAACACTCTTTCATGTTTCATTTCTTAACAAAAGGAAGACAGCATGAAAAAGGCAAAGAAAATAAGGCTGCAGCAGCAACTGTGTGAAAGTAAGATTTTTAAATGACTACATACATAATCCTTTAGATATTTATATAGATATCTATGTAGCTATACCTGTGCCTATGTCTATTACATCTATTGATAGATCTATATTTGAAGTCTGGAAAGTATATGGCCATCCATGTAATATGAAAAATAGAAATATACATGGGGCCAAACACTTTCCAGACAGCCCATATATATATGTGTGTGTGTGTGTGCGCGCGCGCGCGCGCGCGCGCATGTGTGTGTGTACATATCTGAGGTCTGACAATTAAGTTTGTGAACTAACCCTAGGAAATGTATGTATGCTACATACCTCATGGCTGAATATCACTGTGGTCACATTCAAGGTATTCCTCTTGGGAAGCTATGCACTGATGTCAGTGCCTAGTCTACCCTTCAAACCAATTTTGGAACTCTTTCTGAAATGGACCCCAGAGCTGTCTCTGTACAAGGTGTGACAATTAAGTTTGCCACTGTGCTCTGTTGGCAGCACTGTACAAACAGCTCAGTAACAGTTCATAACCTGATATATCAGTGTCTCACAGCTGTGTTCTTGTTGACTTGTGGTGGTATCTTGCTGAGTGGTGTCTATTATTGTTCTTGTGTGTTTTTGTGTGCTGTATGATGACAGCTCTGATGACCATTCTAGAAAAAGTACCAAAATTGCTTTGAAGAGTGGACTAGGTGCTGGCATAGGTACATAGTTTCCCAAGGAGAGTACTTCAAAGGTGACCATAGTGATATTCAGTGATGAGGTATGTGCTTTTTCTAGGATGAGTTCTCAAACTCAATTATCAGGTCTTGTATGTGTGTGAGTGTATGGATACTTTTTTCTGAATGCTTAAACTATTTCATTATGAAAAGACTAACACAAAACTCTGTTACTGATGCAGGCAGTTGGCCTGTGGGGATTATTATTTTAGTTACTCCTAAGGACCTTCTAGTTCTAAATGTGTTTGTACTCAAAGAACTCCCTTCCAAACACCCTCTCTTGTTCTCATAGACAAGCATGCTATCAGGATGTGTCTGAGACCGGGAGCTTTCTGTCATCGTCCCCTGATGACACGGAGCCCTGTCCCATGGTTGCCATATCAGCACATTCCCTGGTTCTGACTCTTGAGGAACACAGCCTGTCGTCTGCTTCTCTCATAGCATCCAGCTACCCTAATCTTAGAGCTTTAGCTCTAGTGGCATCTTCCACCTTTCTTTCTACCTCCATTTTCATAAAGTTCAGTGTTAGCACTTAGATATCCATGTGAAAATCAAGAATTTTCATTGCCCCCCTTCAAACCTCACTGTTTGAAATCCCTTACTGCTATACCTGCTTTGTTGACTTCCTTTCTATACTAGAAGCGTCCTCAAGTTTAAGCAATAAAATGATACCTGTTGGTCTATGACTCAAGGAAAGGAACATTTAAGGAAGCAGAAGTGGTTCTAATATCTGGTACCAAAGTGAAGTTTTAAATTTCATTTTATTATTGTTTCTTATAATAACAGTGATTCTAAACCAGGGGTGATTTTGCCCCCTTAGGGACATTTGGTAGTGTCTGGAAACATTTTTGTTTTCACAACTGGGAAGAGCTGTTGGTGTCTAGTGAGTGGAGACCCAGCATGCTGCTAATGTCCTATAATGTACAGAATAGTCCCCTCACCCATCCATATCCTACCCTTCACAAATAATCATCCAGTCTAAAATATCAATGGTGCCAAGGCTGCAAAACCCTGCTGTGTTGATCTTCAGACCTGGAATATACCCCTATCAGTAGGGACTGTATTATAGATGGGCTGCAGCTCCTTCAGAGAGGGAAGGTAGAACAGGAGATGGAGGAATCCCAGGGAATGTTCCTGCACCATGGCCATAGTGTGGTGGGAGCTGGAAAGGTCATGGTGTTAGAAATGGAGGGGGAGATTAAGAAAAACCTGGAGAGGAAAAAAGCCCAGGCAGTGGGGAGAATAGAGAGAAGTTGCCTCTACTGCCTTTGAACTTGGCACCCTCCTGTTATAGAAGTGCAATCTAGCTTACCTAAAATATTGCCAATGCGAAACGTATAGATGATCTCAGTAATGACCCCCAGCAAATAGTGCCATCTCCCATCCACACTCATCGGCAAGGTGATTCTACCATTGCTCTCACTGAAAGATGGAGTCTGTTGTTTCTGCCGTGAATCTGGCCTGGCTTTGTCACTTGCCTTGCCCAAAAGAATGTGTAGGGAATAATGGTGTGTTACTTCTGAGGCCATCCAGCTTTGTTTTCTTTCCCTCATGGACCATTTCTGCTAACATGTGAGGAAGCCCTGCCTAATTGAGCCTCCTTGAGAGAGGCCCAGATGTAGGGAGCCCCAGCCCGGCTCTGCCCCAGCCAATTTTCCCATGCAATGTGGCTGTGTCAGGGAGCCCACGTGAAATCAGCTCACCAACTCACCAACCCACTGAAGACAAAGAAATGACAGATGTGGTCATTTTAAGGCACTGAATGTAGGGGGTGGCTTTCTACACTCTCTAGATAACTGGATAGTGCACATTAAGAGACTTCATATAAAGCAGTGGATGGTGTATTTGCCTTGGATATTGATATGTGTGTAAATATCAGATCATGCGAAAGAGAAACTGAGTTCTCTCCCATTTGTTTCTTGCAGCACTTCTCAGAACTTCTGGATGAGTTCTCCCAGAATGTCTTGGGTCAGCTCCTGAATGACCCTTTCCTCTCTGAGAAGAGCGTGTCAATGGAGGTGGAGCCATCCCCCACATCCCCAGCGCCTCTCATCCAGGCTGAACACAGCTACTCCCTGTGCGAGGAACCTCGGGCCCAGTCACCATTGACCCACGTCACCACCAGTGACAGCTTCAATGATGGTAAACTCAGAGTGGGGAAACCCCTGGGATCTTGTTACCTTTGACTCTGAGCTCCTTCAGAGTGTAGAGTATGTTATCGTTAGCAACCACTTTAGCCAAATACCGACAGTAAGGTTTTGTGTTTGGGCAGTGGGGAAATGCAAAGAGGTACAGGACACATTCATGTGCACCAGACTGTCCCTGGGACCTTGTTCTAACTGAGGCATGGGGGCTACTTTCTTTGACCCTGTGGCATGGGCAGCAAAGCAGCCTTTTGCAAATCAACTGGTCTATCTGACTGATAATTCCCACTGCCCAGTATGTCTATTCTTTTAAGAGGTCACGTCATTTTTTCTGAGAAAAAATTTTTATAATCACTCTTCTCTGTAGAAGCTTCATGGGATCCTCTTAGTCCACTTCCAGCATACTCCATTGATCCCCTATTCTGGCATCTTCATGAACATACCAAGACTTTCTTGTTGGTTACTCTTTCACACCCATGATCAATGTCACAAGTATGGCATTGATAGAGGTCTAGTTTTTCTTGCTTTAGAGATGTTACCGGCAGTCCCCAGGTTACAGACGACCCAACTTCCTTACCGGCTGGTAAGTACAATCCTTCAGTACTTACCAGCGTGTTCCCAAGTCTCCCTATAAGACCAATTTATAGTTAAATAATTAAATTAGTAATTTGGGAACTAGTTCCTTCTGCACATGTAAACAAACTCTCATGGCATAAGTGGTTTGTTGACACGGCATCTTTACACTAGCCGTGAGTTTCATTATTTATATGATGGCTCACACACAGCATCACTTTTGTCTAACTTTATAATTCAATTGTGTGAATCTATGTTTACCCTATGACCACGCATTCAAAGTGGAAGTCTACTGGAGGTCCAGGTGAGCCTGCAGCAAGGAGAAAGATGATTACAGTGGAAACAAAAGTAGAAATACTTCAGTGTTTGGAGACAGGCCAGACACCATCATTCACTGGGGAAGCATTGACTCTCAAAACAAATTAGAAAGGATAAAGTGATAACAGTGGAACATGAGAAAGGCAGTGGTCTAAAGAAAGCATCAGTTATTGCTGAGTGGCATAGTGGATTGATTATTGAGATGAAAAGGTTATTTTTGATTGGGTTAGAAGATAAAAATAAGCATAGCGAGCATAGCATTCGTATTAGGGTAGAATTTTATAAATTTCTATCTCTTATTTAAACTTTTTGCATGAGTTTACTGTTATGTTCTACTTGTTTTCATTAAAAGAACATAATAGTTTCTGTAAGATTATTACAGTACAGTGGTAGTATTATTACAGTATTACACTATATTATTATTACCACCTCTGAGCCATTGTAGTATTATTATTACTGTCATTACCATATATGCACTTTTCATCAGTGATCTGAGTTGCATACAAATCCATCCTAAAGATATTCTCAGTAATATGTCGTGTCCCTAATTCAGAGGCAGCCTGTACCCTATAGATGTTGAATTGGTAAAAGCTGTATTTTCCAAATTCTCCAAGGAATATATGTTTTTTAAACTGCATTTCTATGTTTTGTTTTCCTTCGGGGATGACTAGATAATTTAGTACTTTGTGTATATTTTCTATTCCCAGTTCAGCACATGCCTCTTCTTCACAGGGGAATGGTTGCTAACCTGATTGCCTCTGCTTTTGCCCGAGTGTTCCCCTCTCTCTCCTTACACCTCTGTGCCTGTGGCAGCATCTTTTGATGAGGCTCTCTAAAGAACCAATTTCTTCACCCTCCCTCTGGTGAAAGGCAAGTGCTTTTATCTACTTGAACAAGGCACTGACTTTGTCCCACAAAAGCTTCCTTCCTGGAAGCTTCTTAGATCTTCTATTGTCCGTGGAAGAACCAACTCTGGGGCCATTGTAACATCTTATCTTGGGACAGGTAATGTTGTCGGTTCTTAAATTTTTCATCTCAGATACAGTCTTCCTTTGAATAGAATTACACTAATCAGCAGCCTTAATACCCGCAGTGAAGGGAATGCCCCAAATCTGTTAGTGGATTCTCTCTTGGCTGGACCTTCCTGAAGCCTTACCCATATGCTCAGATTCTTTTCCTGATGAGTGTTTAAGTGCAAGATGCCTCAATCCTTCTCTGTAGCTTGTAAGTTTTCCCTACCTCAGGGGAATGGGGTGAGGGAAGCCTTCTGGGGGGGAGGTTGAAGAAATAGAACTAAAATAATTTGGGGATACAGAGTTGTTGTGAGGGTAAAGTGAGATGTGTTTAAAGACTTAGGAGAGTGTGTACCACATGGCATTTCGACAAGTCAATTCTTGTGTCCCCTGTCCCCTTTGTGTTGTTGTTGCCTTCCTCTCCTCTTCCTCCTCTACCTCTTCTTCTTTCGTCTTCCCTGCCTCTCCTCCTTCTCATCTTCCTTCTGTCTCCCCCGCGCTCCCTCCCACCTCTCTCTCAATGTCTTATTTAAATTGATTTCAGGAATGACCTCAGACCTCAGGGGTGTGGTCCCTGTTCTGACTAAATATTCCTCATTTGTGTCACTACGTAGAGAAGTCAGCTTCCTTCTGGGTTTCAGCTTAGGAAGATGCAAGCAATTCCTGTCTTAGTTTTACTGTATTAAAAGTAGACTTTAGCATTAAATGTGTAGTTGAACTAAATGACTGGTAGGAATTTTTCCAATCCTGGCCAGGTACAGTGGTTCATGCCTGTAATCCTAGTGCTTTGAGAGGCTGAGGCAGGAGAATCACTTGAGCTCAGGAGTTCAAGACCAGCCTGAGCAAGAGAGAGATGCCGTCTCTACGAAAAATAGAAAAATTAGCCCGGTGTTGTGGCAGGTACCTGTAGTCCCAGCTACTTGGGAGAGTGAGGCAGTAGGAGTGTTTCAGGACAGGAGTTTGAGGTTGATGTGAGAGGGGCTGATGCCCTGGCACTGTAGCCTGGGTAACAGAGTAAGACTTTGTCTCAAAAAATTCTCACAATTCCTTTGATGCCTCTATTTCCAATATCTTTTATATTTTAATTAGCTGTTTCTGTGTAACAAGTCTCCCCCTCCCAATAATGAATTATAACAGTAATAATCATTTATTACTTCCCATGATTTATTTTTTATTTTTTTGAGACAGAGTCTCACTATGTCACCCTGGGTAGAGTGCCATGGCATCACACTCACAGCAACCTCAAACTCTTGGGTTTAAGTGATTCTCTTGCCTCAGCCTCCCAAGTAGCTGGGACTACAGGCACCCGCCACAATGCTCGGCTATTTTTTTTTTTTTTTTTTTTTTTTTTGGTTATAGTTGTCATTATTTTTTGGCAGCCCCAGGCTGGATTTGAACCCGCCAGCTCCAGTGTATGTAGCTGGCACCCTAGCCACTGAGCTACAGATACTGAGCTACAGATGCCGAGCCACCTCTCATGATTTCTGTGGGTAAGTACATCAGGAGTGGCTCACCTGCATGGTTCTGGTTCAGGATCTCTCAGGAGGTTGAAATCACATGTATGGTGAAAACTTTTTAAGGGTTAAAGGATCTACTTCCAAGGTTGCTCACTCACACAGTTGGCAAAAATAATGCTGGTGAATGGGTTGCTCTGCATGTGGGCCTCTCTGCAGGCTGCTTGAGTGTCACCACAGCATGGCAGCTGGCTTTCCCCAGAGTGAGGGACCCACTGCAATACCTTTGCTGATCGCATTCTGGAACTTATTCTATTGGTCACACAGGGCAGCACCGATTCACTTTGGTCGGGTAATTCATAAGCTTGTCCTCTTAGAAGATGACTGCCACACCTCCCTTCCCAGTGACATCTGTAAGGTGACTTTTTTTGTATCTCTACTTCTTTATCTCATAGCATCAGTGCCTCACAGTGTTGCTTTCATCCGCTGAATGGTTCTTGAATTCATGTTAGAGGTATTGAAGGAAACATGGTAGTCCCCCCTCAACTGTGGGGCATATATTCTAAGACCCTCAGTGGATGCCTGAAACCGTGCATAGCTCCAAACCTTATGCATGTGTATTTTCCTGTGCAGGCATATTTTGGAGATTTTGTGGGTTGGAGTCCAGACCATTACAATAAAACATCTCAATAAAGGGAGCCACACACATGTTTTGGTTTTCCAGTGCATATAAAAGTTATACTTACACTATACTGTGGTCTATTAAGTGTGTAATAGCATTATGTCTAAAAAAATGCACATATCTTAATTAAAAAATATTTTATTGCTAAAAGTACCAACAGTCTGAGCCATTAGCAAATTGTGATCTTTCTGCTAGTGGAAGGTCTTGTCTCCTTATCGATGGTTGACTAATCACAGTGATGGCTACTGAAGGTGGCTGTGGCAATTTCTTAAAATAAGACAGCAGTGAAGTTTGTCACGTCCATTGACTCTTCCTCTCATGAAAGATTTCTCTGTAGTTTTCGATGCTGTTTGATAGCATTTTATCCATAGTAAAACTTTTTTCAAAATTGGAGTCAGTGTTCTCAAACCCTGCTGCTACTTTGTCAACTAAGTTTATGTAATATTTTAAATCTTTGGTTGTCATTTCAACAACAAGCAACTTTACCAGCAGCAGTTTCTGTCTCAAGAAACCTCTTTCTTTGCTCATCCATAAGAAGCAACTTTATTCTCAAGTTTATCATGAAATTGCAGTGATGTAGTCACATCTTCATATTCCACTCCTATTTTTACTATTTCCACTAAATCTGCCATTACTTCCTCCACTGAAGTCTTGAACCCCTCAAAGTCATTCATGAGGATTGGAATCAACTTCTTCCAGACTACTGGAAATGTTAATATTTTGACTGCTTCTTGTGAATTGTGAATGTTCTTAAAGCTGGCTAGAATGGTATATTCTTTCCAGAAGGTTTTCAGTTTACTTTGTCCAGATCTATTATAGGAATCACTGTCTTTAGCAGCTATAGCATTATGAAATGTATTTCTTTTTTCTTTTTTTTTTTTTTTTTTTCCTTTTAGACAGAGTCTCACTCTGTGGCTCTGGGTAGAGTGCCATGGCATTATAGTTCACAGCAACCTCAAACTCTTGGGTTCAAGTGATCTTCTTTCTTCAGCCTCCTGAGTAGCTAGGACCACAGGCGGGTGCTACCACGCCTGGCTAATTTTTCCATTTTTTGTAAATACAAGGTTTCACTCTTGCTAGGGCTGGTCTTAAACTCCTGAGCTCAAGTCATCCACCTGCCTCAGCCAGAGTGCTAGGATTACAGGTGCAAGTCACCACTCCTGGCCTGAAATGTATTTCTTAAATAGTAAGACTTGAAAGTTGAAATGACTCATTGATCTATTGGCTGCAGAACAGATATTATGGTAGTAAGCCTGAAAATAATATTAATCTCCATGTACATCTCCATCAGAGCTCTTGGGTGATCAGTTACATTGCCAAAGAACAGTAATATTTTGAAAGAAATTTTTTTCTGACCAGTAGGTCTGAACATTGTGTTTAAAATAGTCACTAAACCATGTGCTATCATCTAGGTTTTGTAGGCTTTGTTCCACTTATAAAGCACAGATTTAGTATAATTCTTAAGGGTCTCAAGACTTTTGAAGGGATAAATGATCACTGGCTTCAACTTAAGGTCACATCAACCCTTATCAAGAGAGTTAGCTTGTCCCTTGAAGCTTTGAAAGCAGGTAGTGACTTCCCTGTAGCTATAAAAGTCCTACCTGGCATTTCCTTTCAATAGAAGCCTGCTTTGTCTATACTGAGAATGTGTTGTTCAGTGTAGCCACCTCCACCAGTGATCTTAGCTAGATCCTAGATCCACTTGCTGCAGCTTCTCCATCAGCACCTGCTGCTTCACTTTGCACTTTTGTGTTACAGAGATGCCTTCTTTCCTTAAACTTCATGAGCCAAACTCTGCTAACTTCAGACTTTTCTTCTGCAATTTCTTCACCTCTCTCAGCCTTCATTGAATTGAAGAGAGTTAGGGTCTTGTTCTAGATTAGGCTTTGGCTTTAAGGAATATTAAGGCTGCTTTGATTTATCCAGACGACTGAAATTCTCCCTATCAACAATAAATCTGCTTCACTTGCTTATCATTCATGAGTTCACTGGAGTAGCACTTTTAATTTTCTCCAAGAACTTTTTCTTTACACTTGCAACTTGGATAACTATTTGCTGCAAGACCCCTAGCCTTCAGCCTATCTCAGCTTTCGGCATACCTTCCTCAGTGAGCATAATTATTTCCAGCTTTTGATTTAAAGTGAGAGATATAGGACTCAATTTTACTTGAACACTTAGAGGCCCTTGTAGGATTATTAGTTGGCCCAATTTCAATACTGTTGTGTCTTAGGGAATAGAGAGGCCCAAGGAGTGGAAGAGAAATGGGGAACAGCTAGTGGGCCAGCAGCAGAACACATGTAACATTTATTAAATTTGCCATCTTATAGGGGTGTGGTTTATGGCACTCCAAAACAATGACAGTGGTGACATCAAAGATTGCTGAACACAGACCACCATATCAATTGTTTTCAGAAAACTCTCAAACGTGTGTTTTCCATTAAATTCCACACCAACACAATTGGCACAGAAGACTTCTGTGACCAAATGTGGGTTTTCCCCCACATACCAAGCACCACATACCACTTATGTATCCTCTAATTCAATTTTTTGATGCTGTCTACCCAGAGATAGTGCCCTGTGCCACAGGACTGACCTCTCCTTCCCACCAGTCACAAGTCCAGGTCTCCATATCATCTGACCAACTAGCTTCAAGTTGGGGTTTCTACAAACATCTCTTTGAGTTCAATTAATTTGCTAAAGCAGCTCACAGAACTCGGGGAAGCTCTGGTTTATTATGAGGACTATTACAAAGGAGCTAGGTGCAGAGATGCATGGGGTGAGGTATGGGGGAGGGGAACAGAACTTCCAGGGCCTCCCTGAGTCCCATGTTCCAGGAATCTCCTCGTGTTCAGCAATCTGGAAGCTCTCTGAATGCTGGCCTCTTAGATTTGTATGGACAATTGTGAGAAATGTGATTAGCCTTCAGGATATAGGGTGGGACTGTCTCTGGAAGGAGAGTCTTTTGACCCATGATCAGAAAGGTGAAGGAAGTCGGAGAGATTCTGTTTCCTGAGGCCTACTGCACCTAGCACCCAACTTTATAACAACACAAAACTGTAACCAAGGCTGTAGGAGTTATGAGCCAGGAACTGTGGATGAAAACCACCACAAAAACATTTGCACTAGGATGTTTATTGCAGCTCAGTTCATAATCATCAAGATATGGAAACAACACAAGTGCCCTTCATCAACTCATGAATGGATGAATAAACTATGGTATCTGTATACCATGGAATACTATTGAGCCCTATAGAAAGATAGAGACTTTACGTTTTTTTGTATTTACCTGGATGGATTTGGAGAGCATTCTTCTAAGTAAAGTATCACAAGAATGGAAAAACAAGCATGCAATGTACTCCGAACTAATATGAAACCAGTACATGAATTACTACATGCCTACACAAGGAAAAAAAACACAATTAAATTCGAGTAGGGGGAGGAGGAAGGAAGGAGGGAGGGAGGCAGGGAGGGGAGAAAGGAAAGAAGGAGGAGGATTGGTAAGCTCTCATCTAACAGGTGCAATGTAGGAGTATAGGCACACCTCCTGGGTGAAGGACTCAACTACAACTTGGACTTTACCTAACAAATACAAACAATGTAACCTAATTATTAGTACCCAAGTATTAAACTGAAATTTAGAAAAACCAAGAAACAATTCCAACTCTAAATATTAATATTTAACAGTTCATTTCACTTAAAAATCTCGTTAAGTTTGAATAATTATGATTCCTTATCTATGATTTAAGTTTATATTGCTTTGTGATATAAATGTAGACTTTTTAAAGGTAGCATTTGTTCATGATTATATATAATTTATCATGGGCCAAGAATATACATATTAGCCCTTTTAAAAAAACCCAATATATATATATGTCCATTCCACCCAGGAGACGAAATATATATCATAATGTCACAGAGACATAATAATAATGAATAAGTCTAAAATATTGTGAGAATTCCAAACATGGGACACAGAGAACACTAAGACAGCACATGCTATCTGAAAAGTGGCACTGATGGACTTACTTGATGCCAACTTGCCTCAAACCTTCAATTTGTACACAAAATCCACAAAGCACAATAAAGCGAAGCACAGTCAAATGAGGCATGCCTGTATGTACATAGCTATAATGAAGTTTCATGTATAAATTAGGCACAATAAGAGATTAACTATAATAACAATAAAATAGAACAATTATAACAATGTATAATAATGAAAGTTGCGTGTGAACGTGGCTTCTCTCATTGCTTTCTAAGTAACTTATTGTGCTGTACTCACCCTTCTTCCACTTGTTAGGATGTGAGATGACACTGTGCCTTTGTGAAGAGATAAAGCCAGATGAATGGTGTAGACACTGTGCCCTGGAGCTAGAGAACGCCCGACCTTCTGATGATGCAGCAGAAGGAGGGTCATCTGTGCTTTGTGTGATCTGGAATCATGGAGCCATGATGATGCGGATGGCTACATGTTGGGAGCTGATGATGTTGATGACTAGACCACGGGTCCCGTCCTGGGTGGAAGGGAGTGGAATAGTGTGAGATTTCATCACACTGCTCAGAGCAGTGCACAATTTAAAACGTATGAATTGTTTATTTCTAGAACTTTGCATTTAATATTTTGGCATTGCAATTGACTGCAGTAATTGAAACTTCAGAAGGTGAAACTGTGGATGGGAATGGGCTATTGTATAAACAAAAAAAATTGTACATTCTCATAGAAGTTATTGAGTGGGCAAGAAGAGAAACACATACAACTGATTCTAAGATGTTGAACACATGATAATGGTGATGGTTAAGTTATGTGCTCTACAGAGATGCCAGTACAAGGTGGAGACTGCTTGGAATTTCAGAGCAAATATCAGACCAGACTTGAAGTCGGTCGGATTTGGTGGATGGCAAATCATTCCCAAAGGAGGGTCAGGGTAGAGAGGAGTGGGTGAAAGAAAAAAAAAAAAAAAAAAAAAGTTATGTGCTCTATAGTCAGACCTTGTTTTTAATTTTACTTCATCACTGACTAACTGTGAACAAATTAATTCTCCAAGCTACATCTTCCTCATGTGTAAAATTAGAATAATAATATCCACTTTATGTCTCATTGTGACGATTAAATATGATAATATATTTCAGTACCTAGCCCAGGGCCTTACTGGTGGTAGAACATTGTTCTTAGCTGCTCTTGCAATTATTTTTTTATTTATTTACTATTATTAATATTTTTATTTCAAATTAATATGTGTGTACAAATGATTGGGTTACATGGTTTGCATTTATTAGGTGAGGTGTCCAAGTTGTAGTTGTTATTTTTTTATTGATTGACCAATTGATTGACAGGGTCTTGCTCTGTTGCCCAGGCTGGTGTACAATGGTACAATCATAGCTCACTGCAGCCTTGAGCTCCAGGGCTCAAGTAATCTTCCTGCCTCAACCTCCTGAGTAGCTGGGATTATAGGTGCATACCACCTTGGCAGCTAATTATTTTATTTTTTTATGGCAGTGGAACCTCCCTATGTTCCTCCCTGGTTTCAGCCTCCTGGTCTCAAGTGATCCTCTGAGGCTTGAGTAGCTCAGAGTCTAGAGAAAATACCATGTACTCAAGTACTTTATGATCAGAATGTGAGCAATGTCCCAAGAGGCAATTAAACTGTAGAAGTTCTGAGGAGAGAGAGCACACCCATTGGAGATTCTGAGAAAAGTTGCATGAAGGAGGCAGAACTTCGGTTGGCCCTTTAGGAGTTGCATAGAGTTGATGCAGTGGTTGGAGGGAAGCAGACAGAGAGCAGAGGGCAAGGACATTGATTCTAGACAAAGAAACTCTGAACTTCTGGAAATCTGTTTTGGTGAATTGATTGCCAGAACAGATTTCCAAAAGTTCAGGATTCCTTTCTCTTCCATGATGCCATTACTTTTTTTGTTTTCAGTTCTAATCAATTTAAATGCAGCAGAACTCAGTGTACCTCGTAAGTACCACCTCTGTTAATAGCTTAGTGTGGGGAGGAATAATCAGTAGATCTTTTCTAGGAAGCCCTTCTTATCTCAAGACCAAAGCACACACCATTCAGTTCTCCCAACTGGCGCCTTGTTCTATTTATAGATCCTGGTTGCAATAGACTGTGCCAGTAATTAGCTGAGAACAGGTATAGCAGGTCAGATAGAGTTTGCAAAGGGTTCTGAACCATGGCTCATCTTTGTTGAAGTGCCAATGTTTTCTTGGAGTAAAAGCCACTTTACTGTGCCAGCAAAGCCATTTTTATAAATAGAGGACAACAAGCATGGGGTGGTCACTCTTTATGTGAAATCAGAGTTAGGCAGTGTGGATGAGTACCCAGTAAAGCTTTGTCTAGATTTTGGCTTCAATAATTTTTCTGAATTTTGTGAATTGGCACCTATTTGGGTACAGAATTATTTTATTCATTTGAAGCCTAATTTTCATTCCCCTTAGTGGGGAATCAGTCCACAAGGATCTCTCCTGAGTCCAGGTGCTCTGTCAAAGCAGATAATCACCCTGATGGAGAAGGATGGTTGTTCTTCAGACAACAAATACATAGGCTGTATTTAAAAATAGCTGTTTGTGTTAAATTTAATATTCTTTATCTCTTTCCTTGTGATAATAACCTAAGCTAAATTAGGAGTCCTGTGTCTTGTGATGGATAGGGAGTGAATATTTCTTTGTACCTGGGAAAACTGATGATTAACACATCCCTGTCCAATTTTACTTAGATTAAATACAATTCTTTTGCAATTGATTCAAAGCCTGAAAAAAAGTGATAAAACACACAGCTAAGTAGAGTCTCTCTCCTAGTTTATTAGGATTTTCCTCTTTCTTTTTCTTCTTCTCCCCTCTTTCTTTGCCCCCCCCCCCCCATTTTTCCCTGCCCCCTGCCACTCTCTATCCAAACCTTTGGGCAATTACATAGGGTACATGTAGTTTCTTTCTTTCTTTTTTAAATAGAGATAAAGTCTCACTCTGTTGCCTGGGCTAGAGTACAGTGGCCCTCATATCCAACGGCAACCTCAAACTCCTGGGTTCAAGTAGTCTTCTTGCCTCATTCTTCCAAGTAACTAAGACTGCAGACAGGGCAGCGCCTGTGGCTCAAAGGGATAGGGCACTGGTCCTATATGCTGGAGGTGGCAGGTTCAAACCCAGCCCTGGCCAAAAACTGCAAAAAAAAAAAAAAAGAAAGAAAGACTGCAGACAAACACCATTACATCTGGCTAATGTTTTTTATTTTTTGTACCGATGAGGCCTCACAATGTTGCTCAGGCTTGTCTTGAACTCCTGGTCTCAAGTGAGCCTCCCACCTCTATCTCCCCAACTGTTGCGATTATAGGTGTGAGCCACTGTGCCTGGCCAGATGTGCTGATCCTGTCATTCTGTCTTGGACCTCAGAGGAGCTGTGGACCCCTAAAACTGTCTACAAAAATTTGGACTATCTAACTTTGTTAATTTTTCTGGTGAGAGCCATTATAACTTTTTTTAGATTCTTAAAAAGCCTATGCCCAAAAACGTTAAGAAACGCTTGGTCTAAGATTACAAAGGAGTAATCTGTTTCAGGACTGACTTTAAGTGTAGGCTTCCCTGAAATACTAGCACTGAAGAACTTCATGTGGTTCAGCAACCACAGGAGCCAACCCTAGAAATGTGGGCTCAGCCTTCAAAACCACCAGAAAGACAACCTATATCCAGCTTAGTCATTTCTCCCCTTGATTAAGGCTGTTGGCTGTTAACCAGATGCTAAGCAGGATTTTCTGTCCTACCAAAAAAAAAAAAAAAAAAGTAAGGAAGTTAAAAGAGATAACCAGAAGCATACCAGTAAGTATTTATATGCATTTTGGGGCTTGGAGAAATAAAAGCTTATATTTGAATGACCAAGTCTTATACCTCACTGTATGGAGTTATCTTTATAAGTTACTATATTTCAGTCCTGTTTCTTTATAATTAAACTGGGATGCTGTGCACGCCTTTGCTTTGTCTTTAATTTCAGTGTGCTTTCTAAAGAAGATACTTCATGGGACTTAAGTAGGGCTTTTGAGAGAGGACTAGGCCTGGCCTTTATTCACCAAGGTAATACACAAGCAATGTTTAAAAATATGTAAAATATCAACAGGCCTTGGCATCAAATATGCTAATACAGAAGCAGTCTAATACCACATTCACACCAACCACAAGTCAAGGTAACTTTATTTCATATGGAATAAGGGACTGTAACTATGGGTGGTCTGGGCCTACAGAGGGTGGGCCAGGATCATAAGTAAGAATTGTTGTCTTTCTGATGAATCCATTGGGAATCCAGAACTTGCAGAGGCAAGAGATGGCTGGGTGGCTGGCTCACTGTGTATTCTCTAAATTCATGGAGCCATGGTCACAGGTGGGAAGGAAAACAATACCTTGTGAGCTGAAGGTGAACAGATGGTGCTGGTGTGAAATCACAGGTAGGAAGTGGGACAGTCTGTGCATGGACACAGGGTTTGATCACTGTGTGATGGCAAGTTGCACCTGAGAAAAGTGTGATGGCCTTTTTTTGAGATGAGAAGAGACAATAATGTCTCCTGGCTGTTGAAGTGAGAGCAGGGATGGTGTACGTGTTATACAGGGAGACATGGAAAGGTGTACAGGATGGATGGCAAAGAAAAAATGGAATTTGACATAATCTGATGAAACCCACAGCAGGGTTAGCACAGGATCAAAGATGCTGAAGAGAGGGCAGAGATGAGTCAGAGATGACTTAGGTTTCTGGTTTGTGGTTCTGGAGAGATCTTGATGTTGACATGTTACAAGGAAGTGGGGCCTGAAAGAGAGTCACAGAGATGAGATGAATGGCTTGTGCCTTCGTCGCATTTCATTTGAGCCGGTGACAAGAGCATTAGTCTTCCTGGCATTTTCTTAGTTACTATGTTAACCAGTGTGATGAAAATGTGTCAAACGGTCTATAAAGCTAGTGTATGATGCCCCATGATCATATCAATGTACACAGCTATGATTTAATTAAAAAAAAAAAAAAAAGCATTAGTCTTGAGCCATGTTACAGGGGTGTAGATTCAGGGGTAGAAAAGGAAGATGTGTTCATTGTCAGCCCACAGAGAGTAACTGGATTCTCTGCCATGAGTGAGCTAAAGAAAGAACCTGATTGTGGTTGGGGGAGGGGACACACAGAAGAACAGTTGACCCCTCCCATCTGAACCTGGGGCTTGTGGCACATGCTATTTCACCATTCATTACCTTCTTTGGCGTTACTTTTTAACTGTTTTTCAAACAGATAATGATGTTTAACAGATAATGATGTAAAACAGATAATAATGTTTTCTTTTAGTTTGTTTTTTAAAATAAAATGATTACTTCTTTGTCTGCCCAGGATTGCAAGGCTAGCTTGGTATAGAAAGTGATGTTTACCCCTATCCAGCAATTAAAATTCTGGACATTCATGAATGAGAGTTGTAACTTCAATGAAGAAAAAACTATGCATGAGATTTTGGCGTATGTGTGTGTGTGTAGTAAATAAGTCTTTTGAAATTAATCATTTGTTCCTTAGAGATTTATTTAATTCGTACTCTAAACACTATAGCCTACAGGAAGATCTGAGATGCTAAAAGGAGAGTGCTAATTAGATATTGTAGTTAATCTCTGGAGTCACATCGCGTGGGCTTTGCTACTTACTCATACTGTGATCTTGGGCAAGTTGCTTAACTCTGTGTCTTACTTTCTTGATTTTTAAAATGGGAATAGTCATAATACTTACTTTAGACCATTGTGGTAGGGATTAAGTAAGTTAATACTTTTTAAGTGCTAGGAACAGTACCTGGCAGTTAGTAAGTGCTGAGCAAATATTAGCTATTGTTGCTGTTGCCTTTATGTGATTACTGCATAATGAAATACATAATTTACCCAATGACTGCTGTAAGAATGACAGAAGCCAGGAAAGTGGTTCTGTATATACAGAGAAGGCGCAGAGAAAGGAAAGTATTCCAGAAAAATTACACTTGTTTCAGAGGTCCATCTAATACTCGATGAGTGCCTGGCATATAATAAGCACTCAAAGCATCTTAGTATTATTTAGTGTTCTTACACTGGGATTCTTCTTGGGAACATTGGATTTTAGAAGTCTAAATAAACCAAGGCACCTTTTGCAGTGGCTAATTGTGGGGTCAAAATAACATTAATTAAATAATGATCACTCTTATTTAGGGATCTATTTAATCATTGACTGTTGAAAAGCAATGTATTAGGGTGGTAAAGAGCACAGGCTGAGTAGCTAGTTTGAGTGTGAATCCCTGCTCTGCGATGTACCAGCTGTGTAACTTTGGGTGAGTTATTTAATCCCTAGATTTCCTTGTCTGTAGAATGGGTGTAATGGTAGCACATGTACTGAGTAATTACTCTTAGGATTTAATTAATTAATATAGGTAGAGCACTTAGAGCAATACCCAGCAAATAAAATGTACTCATATTGTATGATTGCTATTTTTATGGTTATTACCACCTCTTCATGCCATTCAAGACTGAAAGTTATTTCAGGGTCAGGATACTGAGGATGGGGACTAGGGGCAAATGGGCCTCTAACTTCTATTTTGAACATGCAGTAGGCTGTAGTCTAATATGAGATAAGACATATTTGACTGAGTTCTCATTTCTTCCCCTGGCTTTTAGAACTCAGCTGTTACATTTTTCTCTTAAGGGAATTTTTACAACAAAAATTGGTCAAGTTTGAAAATTTTCTTTTTACTTATTTTTTTTATTTTCAGACAGAGTCTCACTATGTCACCCTTGGTAGAGTATGTGTCGTCACAGCTCACAGCAACCTCAAACTCTTGGGCTTAAGCAATTGTCTTGCCTCAGCCTCCTAAATAGCTTGGACTATAGGCGTCTGCCACAATGACCAGCTATTTTTTGTTGCAGTTATCAGTGTTGATTTTAGTTGGCCCAGACTGGGTTTGAATCCACCAGCTTCCATGTATGTGGCCAGCGCCCTATCCACCGAGGTATGGGTGCCGCCCTCCTTCGAAGATCTTAAAAGGGCAAAGAAATAAAATGCTGCGTGATTTAGATGAGGCATATTTATTTAATTTACAAAATTTTCTTTTTACTGTAGACATGTTACATAAATAGTAAATGGATATAGAGTCATCCCTGCAGATACGTAGGTTTTGCATCTCCTAAATATATTACACTCTCAATCTGCGTTTAAAGGGGAAAAATATGTGTATAACTGCTTGCAGTTCAAACCTGTGTTGTTCAAGGATTGACTGTGTATGTGTTTTTATCTTGTAAGATATATTTCCCCAATGTGATTTTTCTTTTTGAAAACAAATGCCCACTCTGTATACACATGGACGTGAGTGTGTGTGTGTGTGTGTGTGTGTGTGAAGTATGTATATGCTGTATTGATAAAGATACTACCAACTCCCAATTTAGGGTTTAATCTTTTTTCCCCCCTTTCCCATGAATCAGTATCTATCCAATGCAGTTATCTATGTAGTATATATGGAAATGACTGGGGATCTGCATTTTGGAGTTGCTTATCTTGGCTTTGAGTTCGTGTCTTTTTTAGTCTCTCTGTCCAGCTTGATATTTCAGATTTCTTGGCATCCAACCTCCTTGGTCATGGCTGCTCCATTCTGTCCTTGGATGTAAAGGACGCACTTATTAGCATGACACAGTGGCTTGTTTTTGTTTTCTTGCTGCTAGCTAAGTGGTGATGCTGAGGAGGAGATATGCCAGTTTAGTTTAACCTTTGACAGGAAGCTGTTTAAATGAATCAGATGATATGAGGGTTGTTCTTCTTACTCTTCACATTATGCACAAGTAAACTTACTCGGGATTTCTTTTATCTGAAGGGAAACTTAAAAAGCCATATAAACACAATCCAGAAAGACCATTTTTTTCACTCCATATCTGAGCTTCAAGTTTTAGAAATTAGGGGGTGTAGAGTGTTTACTGACTCTTGCTTTTGTAGTTTAGCCAATAACCAAGACATTATCTGAGGATAATTCTAGTTCCAAGCCATGGCAGCCCGACTGATCTTTTGCCAATAAAATAAAACTATAAAAATAAGGTCACGTAGTAGAAAAACTGTAATGCATGTTCTATTCCTTCTCCTTCACTCTTCCCTTTGTTAACCCTCCTTCATAGGTTATGTTTGTCATTTTATTTTCTCTGATTTGATATTTATTTATTGAGGGACGGAGTACAAGCCAACACCCTGTACTTCAGAATGAACTCTCTCTTTTTCTAATTTCAGCTAACCCTGCTACGTAGTTCTCACCAAACTACTTACTGGTTGGCTTTTTTTCCATATGAACTAGTTTATTTTATGATGTAAATGGTAGGCCTAATGAGCCAGTCTACAAATATTTATTGATGTGATTCACAGTTGATGGTTTAGGGGAATTAGTTTGGAAGCAAATACAGTCATTTTGTTGCAATAGATTCAGATGTAATAGATTTAATTTCTTGCTCATGCTAGCTATGTTGCTGCATAACAGATGAACCCAAAGCTTAATGGCTTAAACAGTAATCATTTATTATTGTAGCTCATGTGTCTGTTCCTACTCTGGAAGATAGCTGGTTTCTGTGGAGGTCAGCTGAGTGGTTCCACTGGTTTTAGCTAGACTCGCTCACATCTCTAGACCATCTCTTGGCTGGTCTTGGCTGAGCTCACTGGGGGTGCCTCCATTCCATGTACCTGCTACCTTTCTCCTGAGGTCAGTAGATTATCCTGTACAAACTACTCATGGTGATGGCAAAACTATGCACACTTAGGTCCAGTCCTGCAAACACAGTTGAAGAGTTTAAGAAGCCAACATGCTATTGGCTTATTACATGGCCAAGCCCAGAGTGAAAAGCAGCCCACAGTGGGAAGTAGCCCACCTCAGAATTACATGGCAAGAGACCTGGATGGTGGGAAAGTGAAGACCTGGGGCTGGGAATATGACTTATATCTATTAAGGTCATTGACTCTTAACTGAGCCAAAAGGCTCTAAGTGGCCTCTTGCGCCCCTGGAGCCTCTGTCCAATATTTACCATCCTAAGGCATAAAGTAGAGCAGGCAGAAGCAGGCTGTGTCCATGTGGGTTCATCTGGGGACAATGGTTACCCAGTAGTGGAAATGTGGAAACATTATAAAATTTAAAGAAAAAGAAAAAAAAAAGTTATACATATTCTGAATGATTATCCAAATACATGCTTACTATCTGGCATATTTCCTTTTTATCTTTCTGATACTTTGCTTATTAATGTTATATAGATTTATATCTATGTTTTTCATTAATACTCTATCATCAACCTTTCCTTGGTCATTAAAAAGGATTTGTCAATGTAATATTAATATCTGTGTAGATATCCCATTGGGTGGATACATCATCACTAATTTAACCTTTTCCTTGCTCCTCAATATTTTGGTTATAGCCAGGGTTTTGTGATCTTAAATGGTAAGCGTATTTGTGCATAAATCTTTATCCATATGTTGAGTGGATTTTTTAGGAGAAAGAATACTGGGCTGGAGTGAGGAGCCTGGGTTCTGCCAGTAGTTTGCAGTATGACCTAAACCTCCATGTCATTTTTCTCGTCTATAAAAGAACGTCTTTGAACTTGGTGGTCTTAAATGTCTTCGTAACCCTAACACATTCTTCAGAGTAGAGGATTACATTGGTGCACTGGCATGGAGACATGAAGGCAACAGTGGTTGTGTGTCCTCATAAAGCTCAGGGGAGGAGAGGCAGCTTGCCCCCCTGCTGGCTCCTTACTTGGAAGCATTCAGTTGTCTTCAGAGAGGTTTCCTTCGGCAATTCCGGTGTCATTGTTTGCCTTGTAGTCTCCATTCCCTGAGGCAGCAGTAAAGATATTTATTTGTTTTTAAAGAGGGCAATGAGTCATGAGCCTTAAGAACATAAACTGTCCTGACCCATTTTGTGAGTATGTACGCTTTGAGAATTGGCCTCCCTCTATTGGAAGAACTGGTTTCATTGCCCATCTTCATTTTGTCTTATAATTTTATATTCACTTTTCGTATTTATTTTTGCTTTTTGTTTGCCTTGGAAATTAAGTTTCATCACAGTTGCCTTCACTATTTCCTGGTAGTTGTGTGCAACCTTTTTCTCTGGGACAGGACACTTCCTTACTGCTCATTTCCATATGGATTGAGGCTGTATTTCATCTGACTATCTCTCTTCCAGCCTCTAACAGGAATAAATATTGCTCAATTTCAGCAGGCGTTAAGCATTGACTTCAAAAGGCAGAGGCATCAACATATCCCTGCTAAGTAGAGAAAGTGGGACCTGTGCTCTCTATTTCTCCCCCTCCAACCCTTACCCGACTATCTTAAGTGGGATCGGTGCTCTCTCTGTTTCCCCTTCCAACTCTTACCCGACTGTCCTAAGTGGGTCTCTTTTGCAGCAGACAGAGTCTTCTAGTTTTAAGCTCTTTTGGGGACAGGCATTAGAAACTGGTCCAGTCGCTTCTCTGAACTGAGCTGAAGCACAGAGTCAAGCACAGAGTGGTCTCCCCCCTCTGGGCCCACATCAGAAGGGCCTTTGTTCCCTGTTCCTGCTGAGGGCCAGCATGGTGCCTGCACCCATGAGTGATGGAAATCCCCTGTCACAGCACAGCACTCAGCAGCCCCACTCCAGAAGCAAAACATCTTCCATGCACAGAAGTCTTGCTCATCCTTCTTTTACCCCAGGAAATAAACTGGGGCTGGAATAATTCACCAAGTCAGTTACACATTGGATTTGAGGAGGGGAAATAATTTTTCTTTGTGAATATGAATGTGCTTGGAGGAAGTTACTTATGAAATACAATTTTAATAGTTGTGAACTTAAGTTTTTAGTTTCTGTGTCCACCCTTCCCCTAGTAATTCTCAATGATTCCCATGTACCTTTTCATAAGGAAATTGGAGTCAAATTCTTAAGTGTAAAATAATTTTGTAATGTGAATAACTTTGCTTCCTCAAACAATAATGGGTCTTTGAGCAAGTGAATCACATAGTGTGTGGGCTTAAACACTTGCAGAAAGCAATGTGGCTTTATTTTAGCCTCATACTGGTGCAAGGCATGTGTAAGTAAGGAATGTGGACCATGGGAACTGCAGGTGTGGTTTTTCTTGCTCTACGCCTCTTTCCAACCTCCCCTTCTTTCCTTTCCCTCCTCTTTCCTGCTTTTTCACGTCTGTGCTGAGGTGCCAGCTCTGAAGTTAAGCAATTGGGCAAGAAAAACATGGTACTGCTTAGATCCCCAGAAGGGCATGTGTTAGGAGATAGAGGCCTCTTTTTGTTCCGTCTGGTTGCTTGGTTATTATCTAGCCCCCGGCCTAGTGATAATCAGGAAAAACCAAGGCAAGACAAGACCCAGACTCACCAAGTCCCAGCCCTTTTCCCCTGAGGGATATTTAGTCTATTTTAGCAAAGGGCAGATGGTCCTTACAGATTCTGAAGTCTCCCAAAGGGCTAAGCAAAGTCTCTGGAAATCTAAGTTAAGTTTAAGACAGATGGCAGCCCAGGGAAAGCAGAAGAGGATAAAAAAATGGAGTAAGAAAGGGGGAAAAAAAAAACCCTTAAGAAGCCAAATAACTTTCTATGGGGGCGAAGGAGAGAGATGGACTCACCATTCTCTCCTGTCCTCTCTTCTGGGCCCTTTGCTGCCAATCATTTTTTTTCTTTCTTGTTTTTAAATGTGCTTATTTATTTTTGAATTCTAACACATTCACTTGGTTTAAAAACTGGAAATCTAACTCATTGCACATTTAACAGCCTCCCTCGTGTCCTATTCCCCATGGGTCAGTGGCGTCCTGCCTGCCGGGAAGCCAGGTGACTCTCTTTCATATACATTCGGGCACCAGTGTAGGTTCTCCCTTTTCCAGTCATTTCCTCATCTGTTTATCTCCTCTCTCACATGCTCCCTTGACTTCCTTTTATTCCGCTCTCAGTAATCCTCTGTTGATCTTTTCTATGCCTTAGGCCCTGAACCAGTTCACCGGTGCTTGTCTTTTTCCTGCAGATGAAGCAGAAAGTGAGAAATGGTACCTGTCTACAGATTTTCCTTCGGCCACCATCAAGACAGAGCCTATTACAGATGAGCCACCCCCAGGACTTGTTCCCTCTGTCACTCTGACCATTACAGCCATCTCTACCCCTTTCGAGAAGGAGGAACCTCCTCTGAAAATGAATACTGGGGTATACTCAATTTTTCTTTCATATAAACAGTTTGGATTAAAAGTTACAGGTCCTCATTCTCTAATAAGGCATTTAATCTTTTTTGGAGTTAGTGACCACATGTATTTAAGGACATGCAACTTTATGTGTATATTTAGGCATTTACCGTATATACTCGAGTAAAATTTGTGCTGAAAAAACTCGGCTTATACTCGAATATATATATCTATATAGATATATATCAAGGATATGTTGATTTTGTATCAGCTTTAGAAAAACTGGTAAGCTGATTTTCATTTTCTTTGATTACTATTAAAAATATAAAACATAGATGAATATTCATGGTAAAAAAAAATTCTCCATGGCACTGATTTTTAAGCAGTGGGAAGGTGATGGTTATGATGGTGCTGTGGCAACCCATGGCTTTGTGCATGGCTGTTGAGAATGCTAGTTCCTGTGTGCTATTCCACTTTACTTTCCTAGTAGTGCTGAGTTGCCCTTACTCAACTCAGGACCCTCCCACCTGGTGGTTCTTATTACATTACCAGTGGAAAGTATAAGAAATCAGGAATTTCTTCCTTGCTTGATTTGCACACAGCAAATTTAACTTAATTTTATTCTACTTCCTTTCTGAGTGTTTTCAGTGCCTGGAAAAGGACCAGAACGGTACTTGTATATCTTCTTACAGAGTTGAAAGCCAGTCTTCACTTTCCTTACACTTAAAGCCTCAGGTTATAAACAATGACTCCATTAACATTCCTTGCGGCAGATCTCCTATGAGCAAGATAGAGTGCCTGCCTGTTCAGGAAAAGATAACACAGACTCAGTAGAGCCACAGAAGCATCTTACTCCATCCATGTAGAAGATGAAGGGTGGTAGACGGAAGACCCCTGCAGCTACTCTCAAGGCTTCCCAAGGAGTCTTTCTTGGACTGGCCTCCTGGAGTCTGTATTAATTGCCTTAAGATTTTGGTCCCTAAGAACTTTAGTTCAGTTGATTTTTAAGTATGCAATTAACAAAGCTCAAGCTCATGGCCTTGCTATAACTTGTCTCCTTTCCCTACTGTGTATTTCATGGTTAGATGTCTTTAGTCATTAGGGAGCTTGGAGAAAAGGATGTGGCTTGAACAGTGTTTACCATTCAACAAACTAGTGTCGGCTGGCGGCCATGTAAAAATTACCAGGATATATTGTGGTAAAATGCTTTTATACAACCCAAAACAATAGAAAGAAGCACTGATAAGTGAGCCTTGGGCTTTTCATGTTAGGGTTTTGAGGGTTCTATCAGCTATAATGCTAGATTTGGTGGTGAGAAGAAGGTTAAGGACTAAAATGACTTTCTGTCAAAGAAGCTGTCTGCGCTCAGCTGTGCTCCGCAGAAGCAGGGCTGTCCCGAGAGGAGGACACAGATGACAAATCGCTCTCCTCTGTGCTTCTTCAAAGCTGTCATTTGTTTTTAAAAATTGTCTCCGTGATTCTTCTTTCAGGTCGATTCCTCATGCCAGACCATTATTCCTAAGATTAAGCTGGAGCCTCATGAAGTGGATCAGTTTCTGAACTTCTCACCTAAAGAAGGTTGGTCTGTCCTCTTGTGCTCCTTTAGCTCCTAGATACAGTCATGAAGTCTGAAGGGAAAGAAAGTATGGGTAAGGACGCTGGGGTCAGTTTATGCTACAGGTGTAGCTTGCCTTAGGAAGTAGCTCTGCTCTTATAAACTTTGCTTCCAAATACAGTTTTTGAGAGCTAAGTATTATATGTGCTCATATGTGCACGTGCTGGAGTTTAGCTAAATGTTACTGTGCCTTTTTGCTCCTAGCCAGGGTGATTTTTGAAAACCTTTTATGGACTGCTACACTGTGGGCGCTGACACACAGGAGAGCTGCGGCCCTCAAGCCTTCTTGATGTGAACACAAGACAGCCTAGCATTTACACAGCAGCCCACAGAGGCGCCTTGCTCTATTAAAACAGCTCCAGTTTCAAAAACAGCTCCAGTTCTTTTGTGATGAGAGTTCACAATTTATCTGTCTGGCCAATTCAGTGTTTTTGTTTTTAAATCATGTCTTTTGAATCCTAGCATTTAGTGTTTTTAAATGTTGACTCTGGGTGACAGCGGTGAGAAGGAGCCCCCTACCTATACTGAGTGTCCACAGCCTCGGATTATGCACCTCTCTGGGCTTCTTGCCATCCATTTACAGCTAAATAGTGTCATACTTGACATTGTCGTACTTTCACTGTTTTCTTTCTCTGTGTTAGTTTAAAGGTAAATAAAAGGCCAACCAGGATTAAATTGACTAGGATCTACATCAAGACACTATTTCTTTGTGCTGAGTGATAAGCATTCGTGCCTTTCACCTCTATGTACTGCTGTAAGGCAGTTCCTTTTATGTTCATGCACTGGTTGTTGCTATCAAATGCATCTTGCTCTTTTATGTTGCAATACAGATCAGAGAGCATCATAAGCGTAATAATGAATCCCAGAGTGGCTTCAGAATTCGGGGTCACTGGAGGAGAAATGTTTCAAGAATACAGTAAAGGGCAGTCTTTCCTCATTATCCTGGATAAACAGAGATAAGGAAACTCAATATCCTTGAATGCATCAGAGTTTCTAGGCAGAGTAGCTTATTGTCCCCAGACCTTTCGGTAACCCAAGAGCAGCATTTCAAATGATATTTGGAAATCTGAGACCGAGGCACCTGTGGCCAGATCAGTCGCTCTTAATAGGCAAGAAAGATGAGAGTCAAGCTTGCCTCACTCACTTTTCCTGCCATTTCATTTCTGGGTTTTGTGGGCTTCCCTCTGCCTGGAGAGGAGCACAATGTTAGAATGATTTGACTTGTGCCAAGTAGAAGGGACGGGGGAGCTCTAAGGTGCTCTTGGCTAACAGTAACAGTACAGAGTGGCAGGAAATTGGAGCCCCTCACAGGTTTACTTCCTGGGTGTGTGTGTGTGTGTGTGTGTGTGTGTGTGTGTGTGTGTGTTACCATAAAGTGCTGTAGTATTTACGGAATTAGAAAAACCACGATTAGCACTCTTAGCACACGGACCTTCCAGCCAACCTTGTGCATACTGGCTGGAACAACAGAAATCCCCACTGTTGAAGCCAGGCTACTGTATACACTGTCTGCTCCTGGCCCCTCTCCCCCTCCTGCACTTCATAGTCCTTCTTGGAGATCTTGGCTCAGCGCAGGGGGCTTCTTATTTGTTTGTTGGGCTATCCTGAGTTCTGCCGTGTGCATGCACAGTTTGTGTCACCGGCCCCAGTTCCTTCCTCGTGGCTCTGGGATGGATGAAATGTGCTTTCTTTTCTTCAGCCCCTGGGGACCACCTGCACTTACCACCCACCCCACCCAGCAGTCATGGCAGTGACTCGGAGGGCAGCCTGAGCCCCAACCCACGCCTGCACCCATTCGGCCTGCCTCAGACCCACAGCCCAGCCAGAGCTGTGCCCCGGGCTCCCTCCGTCCTCTCCAGTTCCCCCCTCCTCACAGCTCCTCACGTAAGTATGGGCCGGGGCGTTTTGGACTGTCTCTGTCTGGCTGGTGGGTCATCCAGAGAAGGCCCACTCAAGGCTATTTGCTTTTTCCTTTTGTCTAGAAGTTTCTGTTTTGTAGTTAAAGCAGGGTGATGACAACCTTAGGGAACATTTTTTAAGAACTTCTTATAAATCTCATCTTGCTGCCACAATTCTCTACATTTTCATTTATACTCTTCCAGTTTTTATTCACATGTTTATTTTACAGAGCATTAAGCATAAAGAATAAAAATTTTGGTTTGTTCTCTTTAAGATTATACCATAAATATTTACAATTGTGTTGGTGGTCCTTACAGCCTGGCATAGAAATACTTTTATATTCTAAATGAGCAGTCTTTGGTGAACTTAAAAATCACTCTGAGATTAAATTCTTTTTTGCCTAAAGCTGTATGTGTTTAGTATGACTGGTAACCCAGGAACTGAGATCAGAAATCATGACACATGGTTCATCTCCTATTTACATATGGACATGATTTTCCAAGTTAAAAACAAAAATGGAATAGATCATTCACTGTTTATTGTTCTAAAGAGTGAATGGATTTCTATGACGTTGTAAACATTATAATTAACTTTTTTGAATTTATAATGTCATGACTGGAAAATTAAAAAGACATGAGATATTTATGAATAAAAATTCTGTAAGAATCATTCATTCATTAACATAACTTTGAAAATTTGAATTGTGTCCCAGAAAATCCTTGATCTATAGCCACATTCTCACATGTCACTATTACTGAGGATAACGAAGATAACTCTTTCCATTCTTTCTTGACCTTCTCTGCTTGGACCTGACTTTTCACTCCTTGGGTTACTAGGATAGCTTTTATCCTGTATGTCTGAATCCTGCTGTGATTAATCCGTTCTATATGCTTATGGAGGAAGCTTCCCCAGGCCACACTCTTGCTCAACGACTGTGTTATGTTTCCCTGTTACTCCTGGCACCAAGCCCTGATGCTCATTATCATGTGCTCAGCATTTTGTGACTTCAAGAACTATTCTAGGCAGAATGGCATCTTTAGTAACTGTTCGGAGTCCTGCCTTTTGCTTGGAATGCCCTCTGTCTTAGGTAAGCAATCTCCCTTCCTTGCAGGAGGCCTAATTCACCTCTTCTCTCCTACTCTAACCCTTCCCTGATCATACAGACTCAAATAAATGTTGTCTTTCTCCAAATTTATAATGCATCATCAATTAGTATTACAGTTTAGCATTTAATTGCTCTCATCTTTGTATGGATATCAATTCAGTCTTCGTCACGAGCTACTTGAGAGATGGGGTTTATGTGGAGACCCCCAGGGTATTTAGCATGGAGCTAATGTGCGGTAGGCACTCTGTTTGTTTGACTAATTAGAACACATCATTCTATTGTAGGCTAAATGAGATGAGCTACAGTGTTCATCTTCATGGCCAAGGCCCAATCTGGGACTCCTGTCGCCAGAGGCTTCCCCAGAAAGTGCTTGGACAGGTGTGCCCCTGAGAGCTCTGTGGCCCCTTAGCTGTAAGTGGAGATGAGAAGACCCCTGCCGTGTGGAGAGCACCTTATACAATTGCATTTTCACAAGAACAACAAAGCTCTGCCACAAAACAGAGGTGCATGTGAATCCTTCTTCACCCCAAGGCCAGGCAGTCTCAGGGATGTGGGAAATGAATTCTCCACTTTTACTTTTCACATTTTGGCTAATGGGATTCTTCGAGTGGCAGCTTCTTTCTCCTTTTGTCTGAATTACAATCCTCGGGTTATTAACACTCACGTTCGAGTGTCTTCCCCATCTTTGCTTTCACTTCAAAATACTGGTTTCTCCCTCAAAGCTGATGGCACCTCCTCTTCTCTGAGCCACCTGTGAGATGTTAGAATGGATTCTGATTCCCCCATTGGCAGGTGACTCTTCGGTGCATCCACTTCTTCTTTTTGACCCCTTTTTGCTGCTCCTTTGTCTATACAGAAACTGCAGGGATCAGGCCCACTGGTCCTGACCGAGGAGGAAAAGAGGACTCTGATAGCTGAGGGTTATCCCATCCCTACCAAATTGCCCCTAACAAAGTCAGAGGAGAAGGCCCTGAAGAAAATCCGGAGGAAAATCAAAAATAAGGTGAGCCCTTCAAATCTAGGCATTCTTGTGAACAGAGCCAGGGGGATTGAGCACATCACTCTTTCCCTTCCTGATGGCCAGCCTGTCCCAGGGTGCAGACCAAGGCTCAGCAGTCGGTAGGGGGAGTGGCACACTCACACTTGCCCCTGCCTTCTTCTGGCCCCTTCGTCCACCTGGAGGCCAACAGACGCCCAGCGCAGTGTCTCCCTACGATGACACATCCAGGGCCGGGAGGAGGATATTAGAACTTCCATCTAAATTTGCTCATTTAATCTCAGCCTTTTAGATTTCAGTTTTATGATATACATAATAGTTTACTGTAAAAGATGTATATATAATTTATCATTAAATAAATGCAAATACATTGGAAGTGCTTGTTTAATTTCTTTTGTTTTTCGATTCATCTTTTATTTTTTAATTATTTTAGAATTTTTAAAAATTTCAATAGATTTGGGGAGTACTAGTGGTTTTTTGATACATAGATGAATTGTATAGTGGCTTATAGTGTGCCCATCACTTGAATAACATACAGTGCACTCGGCAGGTAACTTTTGATCCCTCATCTCCTTCCCACCCTCTCCTCTTCTGAGTCTCCAAAGTCCATAAACCACTCTAAATGACTGTGTATACTCATAGTTTAGCTCTTGCATATGAGTGAGTACATGTGGTATTTCTTATTCCATTCCTGAGACACTTTGCTTAGGATAACGTCCTCCAGTTATCCAAGTTGCTGCAGAAAACATTATTACATTCTATTTTATGGCTGAGTAGTATTCCATGATATAGACAGGGTTCCATGAAGTTTGTGCCGTATAAAATAGGTTTACACTGTAAATTGCACAGACTTTACGGACCCCCAGTATATGTGCATATGCCACGTTTTCTTTATTCACTCACTAGTTCATGGGAACTTAGGTTGATTTCGCGTCTTTGTTATTGTGAATTGTGCTGTAATATCATGCAGACGCAGGTGTCTTTTTGATGACTTCTTCTTTTCCTTTGGGTAGAGATCCCTACTAGTGGGATTGAATGGTAGGTCTACTTTTTAGTTCTTTGAGAAATCTCCATAGAAGTTATACTAATTTATAATAAATCCCCACCAATGGTGTGTAAGTATTCTCGTTTCATTGCCTCTACACTAACATCTATTGTTTTTTGACTTTTTAAAAATGACCATTCTGACAAGGGTAGAGTAGTATGTCATTACAGTTTTAATTAGTATTTCTCTGAAGTGTTGAGCATTTTTTCATATTTGTCAGCATTTGTCTGTATTCTTTTGGAAAATGGCTGCTCATGTCTTTGCCTGCTTTTTAATGGGTTTATTGTTTTTTTCTTGCTGACATTTTTTTTATGGATAGGGGTTTGTGATAAAAAAAAGAGTTCTCCCGTGCCCTGGTCTATATCTGGCCTCGGCAAGCTGGTTGTAGCCCTCTCGGTGCTGAGCAGGACGGCCAAGGTGTGGCGTAGGCATAGACAGACCAGAATGGGGGGGACGGGACAGGGAAGGCAAGTGGTTAGGATCGCTCTTCCTCCATGGACAGAATCAGCAGTCGCTACATGACCAAGCCCAACTGTCTTATTTTACATACATAGTTGAGCAAATGGAGGTCCAGAGAATTAAACTCATTTATCTGAGACAATACCAATGTCTGTGACCCACATGCTCTGGACTGGCCTGTGGTCCAGTGTCTTTCCATTAGGGGCCTAGTTTGTGGAAAGTAGGTGAAAGCACAGGCTGGTGGAAACCAGAGAGGACAGAAGAGGTGACTAGTAGATGAGCTGGGAACTTAAACAAATGGCAAGCGGCCACAAAGGTGAGCAGGACTTTGGTGATTTCTGCACTAATAGCTGCCTGTCTTCCACTCACATATAACCAGTTTACTTATAGAGCTGGAAATGAATCCTTCTCTATTCCTTTTTACCTCTCAGATTTCTGCCCAGGAAAGTAGGAGAAAGAAGAAAGAGTACATGGACAGCTTGGAGAAAAAGTAAGCCTGATGACAAACTGTTGTGTTTTTTGGGCAGTGTGCACAGAGAAATGTGAGTGTGCTAAGAGCTGGTGAGAAACAGGTGACTTCCTCTTTCTGGCCACCTTAGAAGCCTGCTGATGTATCAACTTTTGCCTGCCACCTAGTGGTTATTTGCAGGGGAAGTTAATAAACACAGCAAGAAGTGAAAAATACTCAGTCTTATTAGGCATATGAACCACACTATTTTCCAGCCAAGGATCCCTTGGAGGCTTCCTTTCAGACTAGTGCAAATATTAACATTCCAGCACATTCCTGGAACTTCTCAGAGGAGAAGCACTGTTTTGGCAGAAAGGGGCTGTGCTACCTAACCAGTTCCTGCTGGCCATGTTCCCTCGCACCCTGGACAGAGCACACTGGGAACGACATACATCAGGTTGACTATAATTCATGCTATAGGTGAAAGACTTTTTGTAAAACTACTTGAAAGCATTCTTTGTCTGAGAAGCATGCAATATGGGAGGGCCCTTAGAAAAATATGCATTAAAAGCAATTTTAGATTAGCACTAGAAGATAACTCCCAAGTTCACAAACTAGTATCATTTTAAGATGGGTATGAGGCCTCAGACCCAGACATGAACCTTCATGTGCATCTGGGGTAAGGAGTGGGTCAGTGGATCCTGGCTGGTTCTAGATGTTTTCTGCTGAAAGTTTAGTATTTCTGTCTATAACCTGATCTAAGTACTGCTAAGGTAGCTTTAAGTACAGTTGGCTCTTCATATCCAGAAGTTCCACAACCCTAATTCAATAAATCATGGATCAAAAATATTCAGAAAAAAACGCAACAATAAAAATGATATAAGTAAAAAATATGGTATAATAATTATTTATGCAGAATTTATTAATACATTGTATTAGGTATCATAAGAAATCTAGAGATAATGTAAAGATTTCAGAAGAATGTGTATAGGTCCTCCTATACCATTTACGGATCTTGGTATCCATGGGGAGGTGGTCAGGGGTTCTGGAACCATTCCCCCCTGGCGTACTGGACAACTGTAGACCCATTCTGTTCCGTCAGTTTCTGTAGGCACTCAGGGCCAAGCTATTTCTGTGCGAATCTCTTCACTGCCTCTTGTGCATGCAGGCTCCAGCATCAGGGTTCCTCATCCTAAGTTCTTGTCCTTCTGCTTGTCCCCCTTGGCTTCTCATTGGTCCTTCTGGCCAGGAGAATGTCCAGTAGCACCCAGATCACTGTCCTATAGAAGGAAAGAAGTACGATGTGTGTTGAGAGCATTAGGGAAGAGGTGAAAGAAAACGAGGTGGTAACACCCTCGAAGAGGCCTTTATATGTCGTCCCATCTTTCATTACAGAGACACTTGTTACTCTGCTCCCCTGTTTTTTTATACTTTTCCTTAGTCTCTTCATCCTTCTTCAGAACTCTAGCAAGCCAGGCTCTTTCCTATACCTCCCTGGAGTAGCTGCCCCCCCCCCCCCTTTCCCTGATCCCTGCTAACCTCCACCCAAGCTCCTGGCTTTGCATTTGTTTCACTGAGAATGACTAATTTTATTCTTTCTCTCTTCTTCATAGAGTAGAGTCTTGCTCAACTGAGAACTCAGAACTTCGGAAGAAGGTCGAGGTTCTGGAGAACACCAATAGGTGGGTGTCACGAGAGTGAGAGTTGACTGAGGTGCCTAATGGAGGTGAGGAAAGAGGGAATAGAATCATGGCCGGAGTTGGGAGGAAAGTGGAGGAGAGCACATTGGAAGTGTAGTTGTTCCAGGATGCTCAGGACACCTGGCCTCCACTCACATGTTCCTGCTACACACACACATCACACACATGTGTACACACATGCATACACACACTCTCACATATACACATGTGCACACATTCATATGCACACATGGGCTCACGCATGCATACTGTCTGCTTCCCTTAATGATACAGGACTCGTGAAGAGGCTGATCATTACAAGGACTATTAAGAGGGGTTTAAAAAAGAGGCTTTGAGGAGAATAAGTCCAATAAGTCTGATTTTCTGAAAGTGACTTTCGAGGTGGACAAGGAGAACCTGGCTACTTCATGGTCACGTAATTTTAGTAGCATATGATGTCTATTATTATAGTTTAAAAAAGATTATCAGTTTGTTTTTAAAAATAGCTTTTAAAATTGATTAACTACATTTCAATTCTCTTTCCTACCACCATTTTGACAAAAATAACTTGGGACTGAGTTAATAGAGTCCTGTAGCACAGGGGTGTCCAACCTGTGGCCCACCTGGGATTTTGTGAGGACTTTTTTGCATATCTGTGGTGTTGGATATCATGAAAAGAATGCACGGACCTTTGGTTTCTTTTTTTTTTTTTTTGGGGGGGGGTGCTAATCAGCTTTTGTTAGTGTTTGTGTATTTGCTGTGTAGCCGAAGACAAGTCTTGTTCTTCTCATGTATGGCAGAAAGGATAAAACGTGAGATACCCCTGTCTAACACTTACGGTGCAAAGCTCTATTTTAAGTACTTTACAGCTATTAGCTCATTTAACTCTATGAGGTGGTACTATTATTATCCTCTTATATAGGGGAGGTAGCTAAGACTGAGAAATGTTAGGTGATTTGCCCAGCGTCACACAGAACATGCTAAAGCTGCATGTGACCCCAGGCAGTCTGGCTCTGGAGGTTTCATAATTTAGGAGTATATTGATATTTATGCCTGAGTTGTATGCAGGAGAGGATGAAGGTAAAGGGTTAAGATTATTGGCAAGTTTCATCCAGAATGAAATGTGTTTGTGTTCCTACATGATGTGTTCCCCTCGGGAAGTCATGCCTTAGTCAGGGAATCCTGTCACCCTTAGTATTGTAGATCCAATAGATCCAGAAGAGGAAAATGGACTTGGTGGGTAAGCCATGTATTAATTAATCATTTAATGGTCAGCATTAATGCCTAATAACAATTGCACAAATGTTAAAGGGTCAAATTAAATCTCTGTGCATGTCATTTGATAATAATGAATTTGCCTTCCTCTTCCTGATCTTCATGGTTTGTTGCTCACACAGCAGGCTGATAGGCTCGTGAGTTACTCCACTGAATTTCCGGGAACATGTGCTCCAGCAGCTGGTCAAGGGCAGTTCACCTCAAGTGCTCTGTAAGACAGACGGCCCACAGGGAGGAAACGTCACCCACTCAGTGTGACATTACCTTAATCTCTTGAGGCAAAGGGGCTGGTTTCAGATACCACCTTAGGATCTGGTTTCACTGCCTGCCTTTGCCCACTAATCTTTTCATCTCCACCTTTACCACATCAGAGGGGATTTCTTGAGATGGTTCTGGTTCTCTGGATCCTGACTCCTCAGCCACAGTCTGTATCCAGCCGTTGGCACTTGCTTTCAAGGAAGCCCCATGTTCATGGGGCAGGTTCTCACCATAAGTTGGTCAAAAGGGGAAGAGGAATCTATCCAAGATGATTGTGGCAGTTGGGATCTTGGTTTGGTCTAAGACCAGTGTTAGGCCTTCCCTTGGCCACCTGGGGGCAGCAGAGGCACAGCAGGGCTGTGCAGTGGTGAAGTGTCAGCAAGGTCACTTGCCTGGGGTAGGGCCTCTCCTCCCCTCTCCCGGGCCTGCTGTTTATTTATTAGTTAGTTTATTTCTCTCTCTCTGTCTTCCTTTCACACATTTATTTTTGCTTGTCGTGTGAATCAGATATCCAGATAAGGTCCGTATGTTCCAGTGGTTGATGCGCCCCTTAGGTATCTTTTTACCCATAGGTTCTGTTTCATTTCTTTGCTTGTTACTTAGTAAAGCACTGAGTTAGTTGTCCCGTGGAGTCTTCCGAGGTCTCGGTTTGTTGATAACATTCTGTGGTGCCATTGAGCACACTCCCATATCCACTGTGGAATACCTTGTGTGTTTTGTGTTTGTTTTTTGATAAGAATTCTTGATAGGTTCTGTTGCGTTCTTCCACCAGGAGTAGTTTAAAAACTGGTTATCTGATTATCAGCCATTTGTAGTCATCCCTGAGATGGATCCCTACATCATGAGCTTGGAAACAGCTTTATCACATTCAGTCACTTCTCCTTCGAATATTAGCAGAATATTTTTCTAAAGTAAAACTCTTCATGATTAATGAGCATAGGGCCATAGGTACCTCTATGAGGTGCTGATTTCATTGCCTTTGGGTACATGCCCAGCAGGGGGATTGCTGGGTCAGATGGTTGTTCTATTTTTAATGTTTTGAGGAACTTCCACACTGTTTTTGGTAATGGTTTTATTACTTTACTACCAACAGCGTAAAAGGGTTGTCTTTCCTCCAGATCCTCACTGATACTTATTATAGTTTATCTTTCTGATAATAATCATCATAATAGGTGCAAGGTGATAGCTTGTCTGGTTTTGATTTGCATTTCATCAATGATTACTATCTGAGTACCTTTTCATGTCCCCCTTGGCCATTTTCATGTCTTCTTTGGAAAAATGTCTATTAAGATTCTTTTACTGTTTTAAAATTGGATTAGCTGGTTTTTTACTATTGGATTATACGAGTTCCTTTTCTTATGTATTTTGGATATTAATCCCTTACCATTTATTTGGTTTGCAAATAATTTCCTCCTGTTTCATTTTGTTGTTTCCTTGGATTTGTAGGAGCTTTACAATTTGATGTAGTCCTGTGTGTTTATCATGTTTTTGAACATAAAAGAAGACCATACACAATATATACTTGTTGATGAAAAATGTAGAAAATACAATTAGAAAAGAAAAATGTATATAATCCTTTCATCCAGAGGTACCTTTACATTTTGGATTATTTTATTGTGCATACTCCTTTGTTAAGAAATATTTTCATTTTAAGAGAATACTCTGGACATATTTTCATATCAGTAAATGTATTTGCACATAATCTTCGAATGTCCGTTTTTTAAAAATCTACTTTGCGTTATCTGACCCTTCCCGAATGGGTTTCTGTGGCCAGGGCTATCATAGCCACCTATTAAGGAAGGGGCAGATTTTTGTTTATTTTGTTTTGTTGTCAGCTTTATTAAGGAATAGTTGATGAAAAACATACATATATTTTTACGGTGTAAATAATAGGCTATATGCACACATCGTGAAATAATTACCTTAACCAAGTTACTTAATGCATCTATCACCACACACAGCCTCCCTTCCTCCTGCTTTCCCTCCCTCCCCCCTTCCTTCTTTTCTTTCTTGTGCAACTGTGTAAGATCTACTCTCTTATCACATTTGGAGTATTTAAGACAGGATTATTAACTGTAGTCACCATGCTGCACATTGGATCCTTGGAATGTATTCCTCTTACAACTGAAAGTTTGCCCCCTTTAACTCACATCACCCCATTGCCCCCTCCTCAGCCCTGGCAACCACCCTTCTACTCTCTAGCTTCTATGAGTTTGACTTTTTCTTTTGAATTCCACATACAGTGATACCATCCAGTGTTTGTCTTTCCCTGTCTGGCTTATTTCACTCACAAAACAGGGCAGATCCATGGCTGTTTTCTCTCCTGCCAGCTCCTTCCCCTGCTCTGTTCCCTCTGCCCCTTGACTGTTGGGCACCTCGACTCTGGTGCCTGCCAGTGGCCCTGTGTGTTCCCCTTCCATTTCTTCTCTCTCTTTAAATCCCACCTCTCCTGGTATGGTGGTGAGAGTCAGTTGTCCCATGGAGTCTTCCATCTTCTTCCCATAGATAATTTTATCAGGGAGCTCCTAAGGTTATCATATTTGAGACCAGAGGCTTTTCATGTATTTTGGCTTGAGAGGCAAATACATAAGAGCAGAGCTTCTCCTGCCGAATCAGGAGGTGAACCTATAGTCTTTAACTCCTCTGCCCCCTTTTCCTTCTGCTTTCTGCCAAGGGCCTCCCCTTGCTGAGGCGGCACCACATTAACCAAAGCGACGGTAATGTAAACACTGTCAATGCCCTGCCCTAAAGCCAGCCCCAAGGAGCTGGTGGTGGGGCACACAGTCCAGGGAGAATTTTGGACCCTTTGCTCACATGATACCGTGTGTGTGAAACTCAGTGTCTGAGCTACGTGCAGGGCTGGGCTGGATGAACACAGCTGTGTTTGTGTTCCTGTTGATGCCTCCCGTCTCATATCCTTTGGAGGCAGCTGGACGGAGGAAGTAGAAATGACTCTGATAATCAGTGTCCAAGGTCACCAGAAGTGGGGTTGGAGCCTTGCGGAACATTGTTTCATATGACATGCCATGGCAGGAAAAGTGAGGGGGTGTTTCATCATTGACCAAATTAAAGAAAAAATGAGGTCTATCCAGAGGTGAATTTGTGCTTGGATTGTGAGTCAATTCTGAATCTTTTCATTTGTACCAGACTCAGCAGCAATAACCTAGAATATTGTTAGTTTCTAGGTGAAATCTAGATAAACCTTTTATCTGAGCTGAGCCTCTTAGAGCAGAGCCAAGACGGTGTGAAAACACCTTCACACTTCTTGCTAAGCTGATCCACTAATTGCACGCCATCAAGAAATGTGTAAGATGGGCGTGAGATGGTTTCCCAGGGGGCCTTCTTCCTAGGCTCAAAATCACTAAATACATTTGCACTGACGAGGGTCCAGGCCTGGTGGGACTGCTGGCAGGTCCTCCTGGCTTAGTTCCTAAGTTGACCATTCATCTCTGCAAGCCGGGAGCTCTCTGGATGCCCTCCACCCCCCAATCTCGATCCTGAGAAATCCTGTTCTTTTTCTTCCACTTATATCCTTTTCTTCTGAACAAGTGATGCACACTCAGCCCCTCACTTTTAGGTGCTTGAGGCTCAATTTGTTCCACTCATTACCTATTTTGTTCTCATGCCTCTGTAGGGCTGTGCACTACAGTCCTTCCCCTTCAGCACAGCTTTGCAGAATCACGGGAGCTTAGACTTGAAATGCACCATAGAGATTATTTTATTCAACTGCTAGTCACTTTATTTTATTTTATTTTATTTGGGTTTTTCTTTTTTTTGAGACAGAGCCTCACTCTGCTGCCTTGGGTAGAGTGCCGTAGCATCATAGCTCACAGCAACCTCAGGATCTTGGGCTTGAGCAATCTTCTTGCCTCTGCCTCCCAAGTAGCTGTGACTACAGGCACCTGCCACAATTTGTTGGGCTTATTTTTCTATTTTTCATAGATATGGGGTCCCACTCTTGCATAGGCTGGTCTTGAACTCCTGAGCTCAGGCGATCCATCTGCCTCGGCGTCCCAGAGTGGTAGGATTACAGGCGGGAGACACTGTGCCTGGCAATGTTTTATTTTACAGAAAGAGAAACTGAGGCCCAGTGAAGTTAAAGTCATCCCAACATTTAAAGATAGAATGGGGACTATCATTTAGCCACATAATCTTTGCAGGTATTTATACTGATTTCTGTTGCTGCTATGCCTCTCACTTCTCCAAAGACCACTACCTTGCCCAGCAAGGGCCAACTTGACCTGGGTATTGGGGTCCTTGCTTTGGACCCAGTGTCTTAGAGGCCCCTATGCTGACTCTCCTCTGTGCAGTCAGCAGGACCAAGGGGATGTGGAGCTCTGACCCTGCCCCTTCTAGACCATGCCCGGTACCTAGGATTCTGGAATTCCTTGTCCAAAGGGCGTTAGTCCATTTCTAGGGCCTGTGTGGGCTTCCGTTGTAAATATTTTCTCTGAAGTGTCAACCATGTGACCAGTGGGCACCCTGGAAGCTGGTGGGGTGGCTGGAGATAGCACTCTGTGATGGCCATGTTTGGGTTTGAATGAGGGCAGGGTGTGCATGAGGTCTTTCACAGCGTGCCAGTTCCGGGATCCAGTTTGTCTTGTTTATAGAAGGCATGCAATTCCTGGGTCGAGGACTGCAGACTTTATTACTCAGCGCAGCAGGTGGTGTGAGCATCAGCTCTCCTTGCAGCCAAGTGCCAGAAAAGAGACAGGTAGATGCTACATTCTCAGGGAATTTGTCTCACAGCCAAGGATCCCTGAATTTAGAGACTCTGGTGCTTTTATAGCAGGTGGGAGAGGCATTTCGTCATCTGTCTAGCCTACCAGCTTCATAAACAACCCTGAAAAGTGGCCTGCATGAAAGAACAGTGCAGGGAACTTTCTGTGCTGGCAACTCCGGCAAAAGAAGACCCAAAGAGATTGTCTCTCCCCAATTGGATGTGGCAGAGCCTGGGAGGGAGGAGAAGGGAGCAGGCTGTAGTTGAGACCAGTTCTGTCCAAACCACCACATGTGGGAAGGAAGCCTGGGATGTCCAAGAATTCTAAGTCCAAACCTCGCCTTAGAGGGCCCTGGAAGGAGCAGGTGTTGGGGCAGAGTTTGCCTGGTTGGGAGTTGGGTAAGGAGAAAACCTAAGATGTGTGGCATGTGGCTTCATTTGTATTCTTTCCCCAGACTCCACAGAAGTGAGGGACATGCTTGTCCTAACACTTAGTCTTTATTGTTATCATAAAAAATAACTTTTCAATTTTCCTTTCTTACCTTCCTTTTAGCGATAGTCCTTCTAACTCTACTTATTCTTTAAAATCTATCTGCGATTCCTGGTAACAGTCTTTCCACGCATGTCTACTGGGCTTCGACTGTCTTCTGGGTCTCCTGATTAGCTTGTTTAGCCCACACAGCTGTGTCCATTAGCACAGACACTGTGCCTTGCCTCCCTAAACACTACTGTGGCCTCTGCTTGTGAGTTCTTCTCCATTACAGACTGATGATAGCTGGCTGAGCCCGTCCCCTGACCTTCTCAGAGAAGCCCTGTGAGGACATCTGAGGAATGATCCAAGTCACTCTCCTGCAGACTTTTATCTTGGTTTACTTCGCTTTTCTTTTCTCCATTATCTCTAACTTGTGTGAAGAGGAGGAGCTTTCTTTTCATGTGGAATTATTTCAAACTTTGAAGGATTGTTGGGCACCAGACTAAATTCCACAGGGGAGATTAAAAAGACATTTTAGTTTAATGCAGTGGTAAAGTTCAAAATTCCCTAGCCCCAGAAAACATTCTTAGAACAATCTTTTTTGTGTCTTCCTGGGCTGATAGGTAATATGGTATTTTACAAAAGCCCTTTGATCCTAGCAAAATAATTGTACCTCCTGCAATGTTGCTATTACTAAGAGAGAAAAAAGAGACAATTCATTCTTTCTTTTTTGTTATTTAGGCCTCAAAACTTAAGTAAAAGACCATAAACAAATAGTATTTATGTACTCAAAGTTTACGAATTTTGGCTGATGTAGTTGTTTTTTATATATGACCCATTTTAAAAGTCTTTGAGATCATGATTCTCCTTAAATGTCCTTATGAAATATGCAAACTTGCAATTATTATCATTATATCCCACCACTTCTCCACCCTCCACCCCAGGACCTGGGGGTGTAGCTTTTGGCTTTTAGACACCTCCTCTTATGCCTCAGAACTTTCCAGACACTAACTCCAGATGACGTGGGTGGGGCAGCAAAGTGAGATTTGGGTGGGATCTTGCCTCAGAAGGCCGGGGATGCTCATCGGCTCATCTATTTCATTATGAGGCCACCTGATCTTACCTTATATTTTTTTGTGTGTGTATGTGTGTATTTGCTTATGTGCACTGCATCAGTAGCACCCCGACCTTTTTGATTGTATAATCTTTTAACATTTTATGTGGTATAAATAACACAGCAGGCGAACTTATGTATGCATCATACACCTAACTAACATGAATGCTTCACAAATTAATAGTAATTTACTACGTGTGATGCCCTCTGATAGAATATAATGTATTTGATTCTGTTTCCTTAAAAAATAACCCCAGTAACAACTCATCTGATATCCTAACCCACTAATAGTTCATGATTTGGAATTGGGAAATTATTGCACTAGGTACTTTTATAATGATGTGAAAAAGTCCCTTCTTCCCTGAAGGAGGCTGATTTATCCAGAGAGTGGTTTATATACACACACATATTTATACATACACCATAGCCCAGACATTTCTATTTTTAATATTTTAATTTTTAATAGAAATGTTACGGGGCTTGATGAAAGTGTGTCTACACAGAGGACCTGGCCTGAAGCTCCCAACACAGCAAGCAGTCGGGAAGCATCAGTTTATTGTTTTTCCTGACTCCTGGTTTCAAACTCCAGTAGGAAATTGGATACCCAAATGTTCTCTGTCTAACATGCAATAGCCATGTGACTCTTCTCACTCCCTCTTGTTCTCTCTTCTGTGAATAAAGGAAAAAGAAGAAAACAAAATTAAATCGAAGACAAAGAAAACATATGAGGCTGTTGATGCATTTCCCAGTTGTCGTAGGATTGCGTCTCACACTCTCGGATGCTTCTGAATGTTTTACCCAATTTCCTTTGATATGCCTCCCCAGATCCAGGGTGATGGTTTATTTTGGAGCAGGCTGACAGCTGCCTTCGACTGCTCTTTTGCAAGCAACTGTATGAGGGTAGCCACTACGTTTATTTTCACATCTCACCACAGGACAGAATCTACATTTTCAATCAAGTGTTGGACACAATTTAACAAGTTGCGAAAAATCTGTTGGCCCAGATATAAACGTATGCGAAGAGTATTCTTCTCTCTAAATTAAGATTTTGCTCCCGGAAGCCCAAGAATTCATTAAGCCATAATTAGCTGTGATCACTGATGATTTAAAATACAGTAATAAAAAGGAAGTTTATATTGAGCTTTGAAGGCACCATTGGGTGTGTCTTATGGTTGACTTTTTATAGCTTTTAGTTTTAAGATAACTTTCCTATTTTGTCTGCTGGTCGCCTTTTCTCCATGCAGCCCTTCACGTAAGCGGGGTAAGAGCTGTCTTCCTGGCTCCCGATGCTTCAGGCAGTGGTAGCTGTCTTATCTGTGGCCTCAGAGAAAGTGCCACTTCATCTCAAACCAGCATATCACTTATGAAGTCACAGGATTTGCCAGAGAAAGGACTGGTTTCACCTGTCATCTAAAAGGAGACAGCAAGCACCCTTCAAAGATGCATTTGCTACAATAAACCCAGCATGGCCCAGGAGGGGGAAATCTCAAGTTAATCTATTAGCTGATGTGGCCAGGGGAATTCATTTTGATTAGCTCAGAATGGGAGTAACTTGATTAAAGGCACACAGCAGCAGTGCTTCCATGTAAGTCCAGGGGCACGTGCACCAGCTTAGCAGTGCCAAAGCCATCTCATCAGCTTGTTTGGTGTCTGACAGGGCTGATATTTTCTCATTTTTCCAAATAAAGCCTGGGTTTGACTTCCTGATGCCTGAAGTCAGCTGAGGAGGACCTGCAAAGTCTTTTATCTATTAGCTGCATTTTATCTTTGGTATATCTAGAGATGCACGATGAAAAGTTTACTTGCCCTTATAGTTCTGTTTGTATTATTATTACTGAAATTTTAGCATGCAACTCATTGCCGTTGGAATGGGTTTTATTGTGGCTCTCCCACCTGAAGTTTAATAACTTTTAACAGTGACATTTTCTTTTCTGACAGTAGACAGATCTCTTGGTTGGGCTGTCATCAGCAAGGTGTTAACATCACTGGGTTTAAGAAAAACATACTTAACTAAGATACGTTTTGTTATTTGATTTATTGGGTTCTTGACCAGGGTACCACGTCGTACCATGTTGGGAAGTACAAAAGCCATGGTGTACACCTTAGGTCTCCTACATACTAATTGTGTGACTTTGAGACAGTTACTTAGTATTTTGGTATATCCAGTTCTTACAGCTCAAACAATGGGCATGCAAGCCTCTGTCATTGTTAATTTTCTTCCTCATTGTGTTGTATGAATGTGTATAAATTTCCCGAGTGCTACTGGATCATAGAAACCTATTCAGGTTTTTTGGATGAATGAGTTAATCCACTTTCCCCTGGTGAAATACTTGGTTGCTGATGGGTGGGGGCCTTTGGAGTGTTGTCATTTCCACCATCGGTTCCGTTTACTTTTTCCAGCCCAAGTGGGAGAAGCAACAGCAAACAACCACATTATTAGTCACTGTTGCTTTCCGCCAAAATTTCAAACTAAAAATATGTATTTTAAACTACATGTTTGCTCGTCTTAAAGAGTTGGATTATAAACTGTTAGAAATCAGGGACCATTAAACAACCATTTTCATTTGCAGTGGATTCACAATATAATCATCTTTCAGTTTGGAAAGATGTGTCCATGAATGCCAAGTAAAGTGCTGTGCGGTTAGTGAATGCAAAGCCTTCCCCGCTTTCTTCAGCCAGACGTAAATGGTTCTTCTTCCAAACTTGAGGCACTCTGCACCTGTAGCTAGGGGTGGGAGGGTTCCTATTTGAGCCTAAGGGATTCTCTCAGTGGGCTTTAGGTATATCTGGCCTAGAATCTGTTTTCAGGGGAGACTGTGGAACTTCCTGGAGACTGTTCATCCTGGGGAAGGGAGTAACCAGAATGGGAGGAGTGATTCCAAGTATTGTGTGGAATTTATTTTCTTGGTCATCCATGATCTACAGACCAGGCAAGGAGCAGGACACTGGCAGGGAGGAAGTAGGAGATGGTTGCAGGTATACAGGGAAAATTGGTAAAAAATGGAAATGGCTGCTTTACTTTCAAATACTTTAGGAATTTAGAGCAAGAGTAGCATGGCATTGGTACCGTCTAAGTCAGTGGTTCTCAACCTTCCTAATACCACAGCAATTTAAATGGATGATATTAACTAATGGGATGAATGATTTTGTGTGCTTAAATTAAAATCACCATACCAGGCAAAAATGTGGTGTAGATGGAACCATACAGGAATTTGGTTTTAAAATTATTTTCATTTCAGATTAATGTGAGGGTACACACGATTAGGTTGCATCGTTTGCATTTGTTTTAATACAGTTCCTGTGGGTCGCGACCCACAGGTTAAGAACCACTGATCTAAATGAAGTCTGGATGGAGAAATTTTTTTTCAGATTAATATAAGAGTACATACAATTAGGTTACATTTGTTAGGTAAAATCCAAGTTGCAGTTGAGTCCTTCACCCAGGAGAAGTGCCACATACCTGTACATTGTACCATCAGGTGGGAGCTTATAAGCTCCCCTCCACCCTTCTTTATTTAATTGTGTTTTCCTCTTACGTGGGCCTGTAGTTGTTTATCTACGAGTTTCATATTAGTGCAAATACATGGAATGCTTGCTTGTCCATTCTTGAAATACTTTACTAATTTTCTCCGGATCCATCCAGGTAAATACAAACTATGTGATGTCTCTGGATAGGGCAATGTTACCCACTTGTGCACAGAGTGCAGCTAAACTTTCATACCTCGAGGCCACCAGCACACAGGCAGAGGGAGCACCCCAGGAAAGCTGAGGTGCCCAGCAAAAATGGTAGCATCACCTAAGGAAACAGCTCTTCGGCTGGCAGGGGGAGCAGGGAGGCCACTTCTCATAGCTTAGCAGGTGCCAAAGCACCACTGATCAATTGGTGCTGTGGGAGGTGGCCACTCTACAGGGGACAGGGCCCGTGCTGAGGAGTGTCACCTGTGGGCTCACCCATAAATCTGCCCCAGGCCTTCCATACGGACCAGCAGGGATAATCCAGACAGGGCTTTGGGGCTGGCATTGCAGAAGACAGACTGTCAAACGTGAGCCACAGCCAGCCCGTTCTTGGCTCTGTGGAAATGCCTCCTTCTCAGGGCGTGGCGGTGTGCGGTGGATCACTCAGCTCTCAGCTTTGAAAAGGCAGCTGTGCTGGTGCGCAGGAAGAGGGTGGTCTGGGGAGTCCTGGGAGAAGAGATAAAAAGCTTGGTGAGGGAGGAAAGGTACCGCGTCTTAGAACCATTTACACGCAAACCATTTCCTTCAGTACAGTTTAAAGTAATCACACTGTCAGTGTTTCTCAGCCTTCAGTAACATACAGGATGCTTTTAAAGAATATGGTCTAAACTCCATGTGATCATACATCTCCATAACTAGAAACAAACATACACAAAAAGTTCAAGTACAATAAAAGACTTGCATGTTAAATAGAATTTAAATGGATGATATTAACTAATGGGATGAATGATTTTGTGTGCTTAAATTAAAATCACCATACCAGGCAAAAATGTGGTGTAGATGGAACCATACAGGAATTTGGTTTTTAAAATGTTTTTCATTTCAGATTAATATAAGGGTACACGCGACGATTAGGTTGCTTCGTTTGCATTTGTTAGGTAGAGTCCAAGTTGCAAGTGCTTCTTCCCTGGAGCTGTGCTGGACACCCTCCACCAACCTCCCTGTCCTGCCCCTCCTCACCTCCCCACTTGAGTTGAATTGTATTTGTGTTTTTCTCTTGTGTGGGGCTGTTTTTTACACAGGGGTTTTTAAGTCCAGAAAGCTTGTGTGCTGAAGGCTGTACCAATTCTCCCACCATTTTTCTCTAGTTAAACTGTCCTTAACTTGCTTAAATTAGGAGCATTTGTTTCATGGGTGCTTGCCAGGCAAGAAGTTGCAACCCCTGGAAAAATCTGCCTGTCCTTCTAGCACTCAAAAGCTCTTCAGGGATAGACTGTGAGGAGAAACCAGCTACCAGAAAGAGCCTGGCGTTGTTCTGTGCACAAATGGTTTGCTGATGGTTTCCAGTGAACCTGTGTGGCTCCCTGACATTATTACACCACAGCAGAAATTTTCTGAAAATCCCCGAGACCTAAGAAAAAGCATCTGCCCATAAAATCTTTCCACTTTGTCGTGTGCACTGGGCTTGGGGACGAGGGGTGAGGGCGAGGGAGTTGCTCCTCTTTCCACTGCTCACGCAAAATTCTCCCCCATTCTCTCAGCCGGGAGGGAGTACTGTCGGGTCCTTTTCTCCGCCTTGCAACATTCAGAATTTGCAAAGGATTTTACCATCTGCTTTTCCTGTGTCCTGATATGCCCATCCTCAAAGCTTTCCCTTTTAAGGGGCTGCACATTTGTCTGATTTTAGGGCTACAACACCCTTTTGTGGCTACTGCTCTCTGCCTTTTCCTGGAGATAGACGACAGTCTGTGTCAGAGGATGGCTTCCCAGATGGCTGGCTCAAGGTGCGAGGGTCCGGTTGAGCAGCACTCTTGCTGTCTCCTCTCTCGGTTTCATTTCTGAAGGTGCTGCAAGCCTTCAGGAACCACGGGCTTTGCGCCCCTGCCTGAGACAGCTGTTCTTGGTCTCTTCCTCTCTCTTTGCATCTGCCTCCAAAAGCCTGGACCATACTGACACCACTGCCATTTCCAATCACACTTCCCACTTCTGGCAACTTCTTCCATCGTTCTCTGCTGGTCATGTTCTCTGCTGGTCATTGCTTTGCTTTGCTCCTTTTTATATTTTTGTCAGTGTTGTTTCTGATCTTAAGAAATAAGTTTAAGTTCACCATGGTCTTAGCCTGTTTGGGCTAATAAAATACCATAAACCGGATGGCTTATAAATAATAGAAATTTATTGCTCACAGTTCCAGAGCTGGGGGGTCCTAGATCAAGGTGCTGGCAGAGTGGCCCTCTGGTGAGGACCTACTTTCTGTTTCATAGGAGGCATCTTCTCACTGTGTCCTCAAATTGTAGAGGGGAAGAACTCTAGTCTTTTCAGTTCTTTATAAAGCAATAATCCTCTTCCTGAGTCCCACTCTCGTGACTTAATCCTCTCCCAGAGTCCCCACCCCTTAACACCATCTCACTGGAAGCTAGGTTTCAACATACGAATTTTGAGCCGACACAAACATTGCAGCTATAGCCACTATCCCAGCGGAATACTTTTTCTTTGTTCTCAGTAGCTGACAAACAAGACGTGGCCTGTCAGAGATGCTGTGGGATCAGTCACCTCTTACTTAGAATGATGTAAGAACAGGACAAGCTATCTCAGTGTTAAGATGAACTCTGGGCCCCTGCGGGCTCTGTGACAACGGTGCTGGAAGGTCCTGGTGTCCATATCTTATCCCAGAGGAAACTTCACCTCCATGCTCTGTTCAATTGCAGACACAAAGTCACAGCAACTTCCCTGGAGCAGGAGGGGAGACCATCAAAAAGCATCTCTTAGCCCTCAGCCTCCCTTCATCACTGTTTTTTGTTATCATTGGCAGAACTCTCCTTCAGCAACTCCAGAAGCTCCAGACTTTGGTGATGGGCAAGGTTTCTCGTACCTGCAAGTTAGCTGGCACGCAGACAGGCACCTGCCTCATGGTGAGTTCTCAGAGGGACAGCATAGCCACTGCCCCTGGCCCAGTCCCCTGTCTCCAATTTCTCTCAGCTTGTCAAAGCCACATTCGTTGTGCAGTTGGGGAAACAACATAGCTCATCCCCAGGATGCTCCTCTGTGGGGCACTCCAGGGACGTGACGTCTGCTGGCCTGGCAGAGGGGAGTGTGTCTTCTTGTCTGTCCAGCAGGTCCACAGCTTTGCCCAGCGGAGCCCAGAACCCACAGCTCCCCATGTACTCCCCTCCCTTCCAGGTCGTCGTGCTGTGCTTTGCCGTGGCATTCGGCAGCTTCTTTCAGGGCTACAGCCTCTATCCTTCTGCCACCAAGGCGGCCGTGCCCAGCCAGCACTCCATGCCGGAGCCGTACACAGCCTCCATCGGTAAGACAGCACCCAGCAACTTGGGAAGTGTCTCGTTTTGTTTCTTTAGAGCTGGGTTTTTCAGCATTTCAAAAGAAATCTCACGTGAAAATCCAATTTTTAAAAAGTGGTAAACATAGAGCTTCCCTTTTTAAAGGGAAGAAAGAGGCGTAGGGATGGTCTGCTGCCTGACTGCTGGTCACCCTGGGACCCCTCACCCGCTGGGCTCAGGCATCACTGGGCATGCACTAGAGCTTGACTGAGCACAGTGTGCAGGCTGCTGCACCAGACCGTGTTCCCTGATGCTTCCTGACGTCCCCTTTTGTAGTTCTCTGATCAGAGGGAAGAAAGTAGATGAGGTGGGAGAGAGAGGATTAAGTTTTCCAAGACATTTGTGTTTCTGCCTCCAATGAGTGGAATTGCACATGACTACAGTAAGAGTTTGTAAACTAAAATTAAAGAATTGGTTGGTCTTTCAAAACATTATGCCCAAGACTTAAAGACTGGAGGTTCAGGTGTTTGGTAACAAGTGTAAAATATTCTCACTTAGATTAATAATCTAAGTATGTAGGAAGCAAAGGGAGGGATGAGTAAGGGATCCATACACAAATACACACACCTGCTGGTAAGAGTGAACACGCAGCTAGGAGGGGTGGCAGTCTCCTGCATCCAAGGTTGGCTCGCTGGGTTTCAGTTACCCGTGCAACAAGGCCCAAACATAAGTGAGGATAGTACAAAAAGGAACACTGAGAGAGTCCACATTCAGATATATAATATTGCAGGGTATTTATTAGAATTATTTTATCATTATTGCTATCCATTTCTTAGTGTGCCTAATTCATAGACTAAATTTTATCATCGATATGGATGTTTAGGAAAAACAATAGTCTATATAGGGTTTGGTACCATCTGAGGTTCCAGGCATCCACTGGGGGTCTTGGAACACAGCCCCCTGGATAAGGGGGGACCACCGTACTGAATTTAGGAGAGGGACAATTTTGCCTGTGGCTTCTCAAGCAGGGATATCCCTGCCAGGTGTATGCAGAAGTGCTGGCATTCTGATCAAATAATTTCAGTGACCTGTTGGGAAATTATTTTTCCGCCAAGGACATATACACTAAATTTATTGGAAGGCAATGAGAGCATAGTTTCTATGTCATGGAAATTGCTACATAGTCATCTAGCTGCATGACTATCCTATAAAAAGAGAGAGAGAGAGACTCCATCCTTTTATTTATGGCCTTGGCTTTCTGTCCTCTCTCCAGTTTCTGAATGAAAATGCCCGGTACCTCATTTCCCTGCAAGACCTCCTCACTGGGAATGCTTTCTTTTATCTGGGTCTGGACATCTCCAAGTATTTAACTCCTGTTCTGTGAATTATTTTCCCTAGAGGTTTATAGGTCGGGAAGGAGGGGTGGGGCGTTTTATTTTCAAAGCAGTGGGGGTGGTTTGCTTGGTGTTTATTTCCTTTTCTATTGTTCTTCCAGCACTGTATAATTGGTATAATTTTTCAATGTACAAACTCTGAAATCCCGAAGCCTTTTCAGAAAGCCAAATCCAGTTGGAGCCTTCAGTTCTGAGCAACTAGAACACACAACTTGTCATCAGCCAGCAGCCCTGAGCATCTGGAGTGAGGGATGTGGTGGAGCGAGGGACCCCTGTGGTCTTTGGCTAATGCCTTGCTGCTCTGCTGTGTTCTCAGTGAGATCCAGGAACCTGCTGATCTATGAGGAGCACTCTTCCCCCGAGGAGCCATCCAGCCCAACCACGGCTGCGGAGCTTGGGCACTGGGATAGAGGCTCTTCCTTTCTCCGCGTGTCAGCGCTGGAGTCCGGGCCGGATGTGGATCTTTCCCATTTCATCATCTCGAATGAGACCAGCCTGGAGAAGTCAGTGCTTTTGGAGCTGCAACAGCACCTGTGAGTCCTGTAGATACAGATTCAACACCTTTAGTGAGTGCGCTGATGCTGGGGTAGGAGCGAGCAACCTGGAAAGTGACGAACAGGCTCTCCTGTAGGCCCAGTCCAGTCCCGCTCTCTCAGGATCTATTTCCAGGACTGGTACTGAGGATAGCCTGTTGCCGGCCAACAGCTGCCCTGAGCAGACGGGGACGAGACCCAGCATAAGCTCCCCCATGCCTGCTGCACCAGTGGGAAGCTGGCAGTGGTGGCACCACGGAGTGGGGGAGGGGCTTCTCCCACCATCTCCATCCTCCCCTCCAGCCACACCCGTGAGCACATGGCCCAGGTAATAGCAGCAGCTTGCTATGCAAATGCAGCTTCCAGACTGGTTCTCTGGCTTCCTTCCAGCTGGAGAGTAAATATACATTGTGCTATATGCCAATGTATAGCAGTGATTTATGTGTAAATACACACATACTAATTCTAACAGTATATACTTATAGACTTGAAGGTCACTGAGTGAGACATACATGTTTTCATATTGAAAAGAACCTGCATTTGGCTCCAGTTCTCCCTGAGTTGTTTCTCCTAGCTACCTATGGGGAAATCCTTTTGTAAACCCAAGGGCTTAGATGACTACAAGGTGTTGTGATGGTGATGAGGGAGGCCCCTGGGTGTGCCGGGAGCATGAGGAGGAGGGTCAGTGTGCACCTTCTGGTTGCATGTGGTGTAGTTGGGGGACTTATTCTGGTGCCCCACAGAAATTAGATTGTATCCATGCAAGTGGGAATGATTTTGACTCAGTTTCTTCAGTTTCTTCCCAGCCCTGTGGAAGGGTCCTAATTATAGACTTTTACATGAGCACATCACACATGTATATTTAATGTTGACTAGCACTTGCTATTTTAAGCACTTTACAGGTGTGACTTGGGTTGAGTATCTTTTATCCAAAATACCTGGGACCAGAAGTGTTCAGATCTGGGATGTTTTTGGACTTTGAAATATTCACCTTATGCTTATCAGTTAAGTGCCTCTAATCCAAAAATCTAAAATGCTTCAATAAGCATTGCCTTTGATGGTCATATTGGCACTCAAAAAGTTTTGGATCCATTTCGGATTTCAGATTTTTAGATTAGAAATACTTAACTGGTATCACATAAATTCTTTTAATTGCCCCATGTGGTGATTAATTTATTCCCATTATAAAGAGAATCTGGAGCTGCCACTGGAAGCTGCAGAAGACTGGGCTCCTTGGTCACTTGACTCAAGGCACAAGTTTCTCTCCACTAAGCTGCTCAAGTCCCTCCAGATCCCACTTGTTCTGTGATATCTCCCAGATAACAAAGCCTCCTAGCCCTCCTCCAAATGAATGGCTGGAGACTTTCTAGCCGGTTGCAAAGTTTAATAATGTGTTTTTTTGGTTATAGATTTATTGTTATTTCAAATTAGTTCATTGTTAAAAATCTTTGTCTGGATTATTAACTCTTCTAGACTGAGGAATTCTTTTATTTCCTCCTTCCCAGAGTTTAGCATTGGGCCAGACATCCTTAGTAAATACAACATTTTAATGCAATTCATTAGAAATCAGTGTCAAGCCACCACGTTATCCTCGGGTTTGGGGGTACCTACTCTTGGGTGGGGATAAAGGTAGGAATGTATATGAGTGGATCACCATGGAGACAAGAAACACTCCTGGGCCAGCCCAGTAACTTGCAGTCATCCAATGATTGTGTCACGCTACAAAGCATGAGAATCGTAGTCAACAGTTGGTGACTAATACTTCTGTTTCCTTTCAATGCTTTCACAGGGTCAGCGCCAAACTGGAGGGGAACGAAACACTCAAAGTTGTAGAACTCGACAGAAGAGTGAACACCACCTTCTAAGCCCCTTCCCCCACCTCCCTTCCTTCTACTTTTACACCCTCAAATCGCCTTTGTCATAAGCTTTTCCTCTTTGCCACTGGATCTTGATGAAGACATGGACGAGCATTAGTGGCTTCAGATGGGAGGCCAGCCTGGGATTTCCCCTGCAGTGAGAGAGCACCTTCCCCCCAGTATGCGCCCCTCTGTGCAGAAGGGACCCCACATCCCTCCCTCCCTTGCTCTTACTGCCATAGGATATTATTTTAGGGGTGGGGTGGGACAAGCAGGCTTGTTTCCACCAGTAGTGCCAAAAAAATACTGCCTGATTCACACCTGTGAGGTGTGACCCCCCCTCTTTGAAGAAGAAATGACTCATTCAATCAAGACCCCAGATGCTAGCCACAAAAAAATGCCACAATGCCTGTCGGGATTTGGCAAAGCACTGACTCACGTCCTCCCTTGCTCACAGTGGGGTCTCCGGTAGGAACTCTGCCCCTCAGAGCCCTCGCTGGATTGTCCGGCCCTGGCAGGCGAGGGCTCCCCTCATCATTCTCAGGCCGCAAGTGCAATGCCTGAAGGGATCAGGCGTCTCTACTCCAGGCAAATCTGCCCCCTCTCCTTGCTTGTAGGACCTCCCATCACCCGGTCCCCACACACCCATAGTTCTGCCTCCCAGCTTCTCCTCCCCGTGTGTAAATAGTATTTATTAGCTTGCCGAGTATTCTTGCTAGACAGCCACACTGAAGAGATTCCAGGCCTCCCCTCAAGCGAGTGTTTGGAATGAGGAGGGCAGCCTAGGCTCTGAGATCCCCAATCTTTCCAGACAATATTTCATTTCCTTTTCCTCTTTCTTTTTTTATTGGAGGCTTATAAAATAATTACTATTGAGAAATCCCGTGGGGCACATGTCTGCCTGTAGGATGAGCTCAGAGGGAAAGCAAGAGCAATTCCTTGCTGGGCCTGTGGCTCTGTGGACAAAGGCTTTCTCTATTCTGTTTGCAGGACAGAAAAGGGACGCCCCGTCCCTGACGACAGGCATCTCAGAAAGCCTTGCTGGTTCATCCTTCCACACCTGCCCGGCCCCTCCTCCATCTGCACTTCTCCCCTGTCCTCCTCTTCCCATCCTCCACCTCAGCGGGGGCTGGAGTAGGTGACATTTGTGTATCCACATTCTTACCTGTTATCCTCATGTTTGGCTACTTTGCAGCTCACCCAAAGAGATACAACCTAACTCCCAACCTACTTCTATTTTTTTTTTTTTTTAATGATTAAAGGTAACTTTTGTAGTTTAAAATAATCTTTCCTCTTTCATACAAAGAAGAAATGGAAATTTCTTTTTTATTATATAAGTAGATGACCCCCTTCCTTAAATATTTTTTCCAAGCTTATAAAAGATTTTGTGTAGGAAATTTGCTTACGTTTTGTATTTTATTTTTAGTAGCAGCTGAAATGCCCCTAGCGTTAGCGTTTTCCTCTCTCTCTCCCTCTCCCTCTCTCTCATATCATCCACATTGTCATTGGAGCCTGTACTTGCAGGGACTAAGCCCACACCCGGTCATTCCATAGCAGATATATAGGAATTGGTGTCATTCCCTTTGTTACCTTACCCTGCTTCATGAGTGGATCCCTGCTTGTCCGCCTAGCTGCATTAGGCTCACTGTGATTCCTTGCTCTCCTGTGATGGAGAGGGTTCCAGACTGGGAGGTGGCCAAGTTCATCTTCTTGTCCTGTGTGAGCGCTGAATTGGGACCTCCGTGGTGCTGGTAGCCCTGCTGCCTGGATGGTTCTCAGTATCCCTTACTTGGCCAGGGCAGGCAGAGACCTGGCTATGGGAAGAAGTGTTTGCTATCAGGTTCTGCTGCTTCTCTCTGCTCCGCTCAGCTCTAGATCCTCCTGGGCCCACCTGGGGTCTGCTAACCATGGCCACCGTTCACCCTCTCTTTTAAAATGTCATGTCATTATCAGGCGTAGGCAGCTTGTGGGGCCTGATGAATGTGAAAAGTTAGGATTAACTCTATTTGGGCAATGAGAGAGGAAAGGTTTCGTATTTAAGGGCAGAAGTGAGAGACTGGGCCAGCCCACTCAGCTGCTGCAACTGAAGCAGATCGAGTTAAGGCTTCTGGATTACCCAGAGTAGAAAACCTGCTCTTCTGAATGAGGAGGGCAAAGGAAAAGGAAACTTCTCGCCCTTGTCCCTAGTGCTTTGAGGATTTTCTTTTCTCCCCCACTCTACTCACCCTGGCTTGGCATCACTGTTTGCAGACCTCTGAGCAGCAGGGTTCTGAGAAACTGTCCTTCTAGAACAGAATCTGTATCTGGAGACATAAGACATTAGCCAGGGAGCTCAAATGGCCCTTAAAGGGAATTCCAAGAACCAGCATGGCTGCTCTTTGAGAAAAACCTCTTCCCTCCACTCCTTGCTTAAGTGAGTAAAGGGAACTAACAGTCATCCTTTAGGAGGACAAAATGGAACCCTCACAGTACCGTTCCATGGGACTCTAGAGTCTAACTCACATCAAGAGCGTGTTATATAAAAATGAGGTCAAGAGGACACAGAAGGGTCGGATAACACCAGATCGGTTCCAAATAATCAACTGATGCGTGCATAATTTCTGTTCAGAGTTAAGCTCAGAATATTTGGTTTCTCCACTGAGCAGCCCCATAAACTAGTCACTAATTCATGTCAGCTCAGAAGATTTCAAATGGTGCCACACATTAGTGACTGAATTTGTGTTTTGATAAATTTTATGACACTGTGAGAGCAACCATGACCCATAAAGAATAAATCTGTTAATTATATTTTTCACTCATGTAAAGAAGGTTTCCTCTCCCCTTTCTTTGATTACACAAGAAAAGGGTATGTTTTGCAAAGTTCAGAGAACAACTGATTTTTCCCTGGATGAGACCTTCGTAACCTAGACACACACTCCCCACCCCTAGCTATGTTCTTTTCATAGCTCTTGACTTTGCACTTAAAAAGGGATATTGTAAATGAAAGGCCTCAGTGCCAATTTTAAGAAAGCATTTCTGTAAAGTGTTAGGACTCTGGAGTCTAACTCACATAAAGAGAGTATTATATAAAAATCTGACAGGGAACTATGTTGCTCCTCTATGGCAGGGGGTGGGGATGAGATTTGACACCAATATAGGCAAAATTAGATAAGCTTTGGTTAGTATAAGTGATTGGTAGACCCAATTTCTAGTTTGTGAAAGCAGGTTTTAGATCAGCGTATTTACAAACCAACCATAAATATCATGTCTTTTATTTTTCTTCCTAAATCTCTCAGTCCAGCATGGATGCCAAAAGGTAGCTGTGAATCTTGTGTGTCCATAAAGTGGGAGTATTGAGTTGATTCTTCTTTATTCTGGCAGTGATTCAGTGTCTGACATTTTTGTTGTAAGTGTTTTATTAAAATTATTTTTCAGCATTGCATAGCCCCTCCCAGCAAAAGCAGAAAGGCAGATTTGGAGGCCTCTCTAGGCCAGCTCCTCTGAACACACATGTCCTATGAGGAGTGAATTTGAATATATCCCAGAAAGGGAGAAATCCCACCACCAGTCAAGGACTAGATCATCCTTGCTGGTCTTGCTAACACAGGGACACTGGACACTGGAGACGGAAGAGAAGTCTTTCCACCTCCCCTTGACCTGATATGAGTCACTAATTTGGCTCTGTTGAGTCCAGTCATTGAGAAATCTCAGTTAAAAACACCAGCACTTGGGCACTGGGCTGGCAGGACCTGTGAGGCCACAGTGCCCTACTGGGAGTCATTCTATTTAGTCCCAGTGGGAGGGCTGTTACAGGAGAGGGTAGGAGTGCCATGGAATGGGACTGTGAGGGTTCCAAAGAGAGGTTTTAGATTTTTCATTCATTCATTCAATCCTCCTAGTATTTTTCAGTAATAAAGAGTAATAACCCTGAGGCCCCAGGGGACACTGAGGAATTGGAGAGAGAGAGGGAACTTGATTGACAATAGTTGTTCAAAAGACCAAAGCGCTAGTTAAGCGTCTCTCTCCCTCTCTCTGTCGCACAAACACACCTTCCTCCCTTGTCTTAGATACTCATTTGTGCCTTAAATGTGCCTTATATGTGAATCCAGGATGACTGAGGGATTCCTGGGAGATTTTACATATGGCCTTAGATTATTAGATTGAAATGGACGTGGTGGGCAGAAAGGAAGAGCTTTTTTCAAAGCCTCAGAAATGGTTTTCTATAAGTGAGCCACTATCAGATTTGCTCATCAGGAAAAAAGAAATAGGGCCATGTCTATTAGGAAAATCCCATTTTGTAGGGGTGCAATCCCATCAAAAAATGGCCAGCTAGGATTAAAGGTATTATAAATGCTCGTAGCAGAACATTTTCTCAGTGCAAGAAACCTGGCCCATTTGAGGATTAATGTTCCATGCCTCTGTGGCCAAAGGGTCAGCACTTAACACAGGAAAAAAAAACTAGGTGGTGGTTTGTTTTGTTATTTCGGGCAACATAAAATTCAGTAATGCTTTACTGTGTTGTGGTTTCTAGAAACAAGGGAAATGGTATTTCCTGAGCACTTACTAAGGTGTTGGGTGCTATGCTACATTTAAAGTTTTTCAATTTTAGAGATACAGAAAACCAGGGAGACAGCTTATGATGAGATGGATAAAGAACTAAGTCATGTAGGAAGTACACCCATTCAGCAAGGGGTTGAGCAGATTCCTCTGTGAACACACTGTAAACTTTTCAAGTTCCCCGGCCAGGAATCACAGCATCTGCCCCCTGCGTTGGTCCCGCTGTGCAGTGTTCATTTCTTCACTTCATCGTGGGGTTATCTACTGAATGTACCTCTCTAGTGTTTTTGATCCAATCTTCTGTGAGTTCCAGCTAGCACACTTTACATCAGGGAGAAGGGAAACCAGGGGTTTGAGCTCTATTTCTCTGTTCCCATCCTTTGTTCACCAGCTGGGTGAGAACATGAACTTTTTGCACCATGGACCCATGGCTTACACGACTTAGAAAACCTCCCTTTTAGATAAAATGCTATTTGAGTCTATAAAAAATGCCAGCACTCTGACAAATCCTAAATGATCCTTTGTAAACAATGCTGAGCAGACCCTGGGCTATAATCAACATTGAGTTTTAAGTCAATGCTGACAGCTGGGCTTTCCTCTCTTTAGTAACAGGTTGTATAGACCAGCAGTGTGTAAATCTAAATACATTGGGAGTTGATTGTCTGTCCTCTTGCCTTGTTTTTTTAATGGCTTTTATTCTTGATCATAGCTAAGTAAATATCAAAAAAAAAAAAAAAAGGAAAAAATGCTTTGTAGGATACGTGTACTTAGTTTGAAAAAAGGATTGAAATTGTTATGCTTTTGTATCTCCATTTCTTGCAAATAAATATTTTTCTTAAATAGTAAAATGTTGCACAGTCTTTAAAATCCTGCTAGTAATCTGGTTTTAAAGGCTGTTTGTTATTTTTGTGAGCGTGGGTTTGTGTATGTGTGCCTTGCTGTTCTTTGCTGGTTTTCTAGTCGGACTGAAAGGAGAGATTCCAGCCAGGCCAGCAATTGCTATGGTATGACGTCCTGGATGCAACTCTCCGCTGGAGGACTATTGAGAAATGTAATTGTTTTTTCAGGCAGTCACAGGAAGAAAAACAACAGTCTCTAGAGATGTATGCAGCCTGACCACTATTTTCGTTGTCTCCTCCAACTGTCCGCTAACTAGATTTCAAAAGTCTACGGATTTGATTTTGCTTTTCCCGTCTCTGGATGCTTGAGAAAGATCCTTTGGACTTGAGCCAGGGAGGAATGATCCTTGTTCCTATGGACAGTTGCAGGATGTCTAACACAGACTCGTGCTCCAGAAAGTCTGATGAAACGGTTGATAAAGGTCAATGCACTCAAGCAGAATAATCTCCATTCCACTGCGATCTCTGGATCCAACTGTGACTTTCTCCACTCCCAGCAAGTGGGGGCTTCATTTCGTCTCAGAAAAAGTGTCTGTGGATGTTAGAGAGTAAGACCAGCGGCTATGCTTACCTAACCCTGCTTTGGCCTTGAGGAAGAATTAATCTGCCACTTCCTCTCCTCTCGGAGCACCTTGACTTCCCTGTTTGTACACAAAGGTCCTTTCTCTGAAGAGGCCTTTAGTAGCATGTCCCCCTACTTTTCCGTACCGGGGAGCCTCCTATAGAAGCCTCCTCCCAACATGCAGACATCTTTCCAGTGATGATGCAGGGAGCACATACTGATTTGAGAATGTTCTACATTAATTGTGCCCTTCCATTTTGTGCATTTCATTATTATTATTATTATTATTATTATCATTATTATTATTATTGAGACAGAATCTTGCTCTCTTAGTGGTAAGAGCGCAGCTCATAGCAACCTCAAACTCTCAGGACCTCCAGGACCCTCCTCCTGCCTCAGTCTCCTGAGTAGCTGGGACTACAGGTGTGCACCACCATGTCTGGGTAATTTCCCAGCTGTTTTCCATTTTTAGTTGAGACAGGGTCTCTTGCTCAGGCTTGCTCCAACTCCTGACCTTAAGTGATCCTCCTGCCTCAGTCTTCCAGAATTCGAGGATTACGGGCATGAGCACCATTTTCTGTATTTCTAATGTTTTGATGTCTAGGGCCGTGCTGACTCTGGAGGGACTGCCCCTGCCAGGGCTAACCAATTCCAGCCTGCAAGCATGCCTTTCATACGCTGACCAATCCAGACAGAGCCCACATTCCAGCCGCTGCATTTGTGGGCTTTCACAGGACTGTCACACTCTGGACCATTGGTCCCCTGCCCTAGTCACCCAAGGGCTAGGTACCAGATAATTATAGACATTCCCTAACCCCAGAGCCCAGTGAAGTCATTCAAACTAGCCAATCCTAAGGCTGCTCTCTTGCCTCAACTGTTTCTTCCTGCATCAACCACAATGAAAGCTCATGCCCACATTTCACCCAAACCCCATCTGGGAACTGTGAGTAACAAGCTCTCTTTCCTCTTCAATGGCTATCTTCTTCCATCTGCTGGCCTTACCATAGCTGAATAATAATACCGTAAAACCTACACTTTAACATACATCTCTTGGGCACTGATATATTAAACCAATGGCTGATCCCACACTCACGGGCATCTGGGATGTCTCAGCTAGGCCAAGTATGACTTAGGTTAATAGGATAAAGATTTATTATCTCTTTTCACACCAGTCATCACTTTTGTTTCAAAGAGGAAAAGTGAGACCTACAGAGTAGTGTGGTTTGTTCATGGAAAAGGAAAACAGGTGTCTAAAGTCCTAGACCTGTGCTCAGGATGCAAGTTACATCACAAGCAAACACCTGTGAGAATGAGGGCAGCAGAGGCAAGGAAACACTGGGATACGGTGGGGTGGGGGGGGTGTAACAAAAGGGTTTCAGAATATAGAAGTATATGGGGTCTTGTCCTAGACACACTTATAACTTGCAGGCCTCGAGGGAGAAGGAGATACTTACGGAGTGCCTACTGTGTCCTAGGTGGTTTTCATATATTATCTGTAATCTTGTTCTCCACAAAACTTTATGGAGGCTATGTTAATTATCCTTTTTCAAGTGGAGAAAACAGGGGTTCAAAAGAGAAGGACAATTTTTCAAGGATTTGCTTCCTAGGCTGACTTCAAGTCCATTATCTTTGAGCCATGTTCTTCTGGGTTTTAGTGCTTGAAGATTGATATTTGTAAAAATAAAAGAGTTGGCCTAAATCAGAGGTTGTAAACCCTTGGCTCTATGCATAGATGTTTCTAGTTTGGTCTCCTGATGTTTCCAACATTTTAAACTTACCGATTAGTCTTTCAACATGTGTATTTTCCTTAAAACTCCAGATTTCGATCTTCTCTTGAAAGATTGGGAGACTCTTCAACCTCAGGAGCTGGGTGGTGGTGGCTCCTTGCATGTGTAGCCTCTCCTGGTGGCCACACTTCCCCATACTCCAGCTGGGTCATTCATTCATGATACTTACCCGGTCCTCTGTCATCTGAATTCACAGTGTCTGGACCAGTTGGTGGTTGACTTTCCGGGAGTCACAAGAAAGGGAATAAAGGAAAAAATCCTGTATAGGTGGTGGAAGTAAGAGATGGGGAGGGTGGTTAGTTTCATCCGAGGGACGGGAAATGAAAGGCCTGAGCATTGAGGCAGCAGACCTATGAGCCAGGGAGGGACCTAAGCACTGATTGTGCCTCTTGGACTACATGGGGGTGAGGTGGGGAAAGTTGCATTCTAGAATCTGGTCTTCCTACTCCCAGAGATAAATCTTCATTGATCTCAAAAGTTATATTAAAAATCTTAATGATGCTTTAAAGAAGACTTTGTGCCTTTTGTCAAGTCCATTCACAATTTCTTTATCACCCACGACCCTCTGAAAGAATTTTGTTTATTTATGAAATAAATTGCTTTGCAAGATGCCAATGGTCTTTTTCTCAGGATTCTCAGTTTGAGTTTTCAACAGGATTTGAGACATTCTCAAAGGCACCTGTCTCTCCAGAGAGGGAAGAAGAAGGAAAATGGCTCATCTCAGTAATTTCCTATAAAATAGTCCAAGTCATATTTGAAAGTCTGATGATGCTCAACTGTCATCACTTGATGGGGCTGGGCAGGGTGCACAAGTCAATGCTGTCTTCCAGTGAGCACAGCTGTTGCTGGATATTTTGGCAATTTTAAGGAAGAGTTCTGGGCCCATGAGGAGACCATGTGTTCTCCTCCTCCCTCTGTGCTGTTGTTTTTAGATGAGGGGCAAAAATAACCATTGAAGAATACCATGAAAGCTGCCAGGGAGGCTGTTGTGCTGTTCTCCGAGAAGTCTGTTTCCAAATGTTTAATGTTTGTTAAGCGAAAAGAATTTGGGAATGGGGCTGCCAGAGAGTTCATAACTACCACCCTCCCCAGTATCACTGCAAAACAGATGGCAAGTTCACTTTCCTAATGAGCACATGAGAGATTCCACATGACTGGGCTAGTTCAAGGGAAAATCCCCCTCAAGAAGAAAAACCTTAAATGAGATCTCTGGGATAGAAAAAGGATGGCTTTCATCCCCTAAGTGTTACTTTCTTGGGTTAGTAATCATTCAAATGCTTTTGGTTGATATGGGTTTTTGTTATGGTGTGAGAGCATTTAAATTGCAAAGGAATACACAAAAGAAAATACAGTTATGGTAGTATTTGCAATATTGCATAAATGATTCCATATGGTGGTACTACAGGGCCATGCTTGATGGGGGCAATCTGGGAGGGATGCTGCAGAGACAAAGTCAATTAGTGTTAGGGAGTGCCATTTATGGCATAATCAAGGAAAAGAAAGAGGTAGAAAGAGTGCTGTTGGGACCAGTGACAACATTCTCCTGCAATGCAATTAAGTGAAAAATATTATTACAGTGATTCTGTGCAGAGCTTTAAAAATTAGAGTCCTACAAACCTTTTTTTTTTTTTTTTTTGAGACATAGAGTTTCACTCTCTCACTCTGGGTAGAGTGCCATGATGTCATCATAACTCACAGAAACCTGGAACTCCTGGGCTCAAGCGATCCTCCTGCCTCAGGCTTTCTGTTTTTAGTAGAGACAGGGTCTCTGGTTCAGGCTAGTCTCAAACTCCTGAGCTCAAGCAATCCACTTACCTCAGCCTGCCAAAGTGCTCGGAGTACAGGGGTGATGACTCATGTCTGTAATCCCAATAGGCCCTAAAAAGCTTTTATTGAAAAAATAAATAGGTTTTATTAGAAAATAGCAGTCCACTATTCTATTGTTTTCCACCCTCAAGTCCTAATTCCTAGAAATAACCAATCTCCATTTCTTTTCACATTTACCTCTATATTTCAATAATATACTTATGCTGCTAACAGTTGATATATCAATTTCATACATTTGGCATTAACTTCTTCATACAGTATACGAGAACTTGAGCACCTCCAGACATGCACACGCATGCGCGCACACACACATACACACACACACACACACACATTCTCTGTCCCCATTTTCCCCGTAGTGTTCACATTAATATAGTGGCACAAATGTTGTTTCCTGCTAAGCCATGCATTATTTTAGGCTTAGCATGCATTATTATTCCTTGTATAAATTTTTATCTTTTCTGGAATTAATAACTGCCTGATTTTTCCATTTGGTTAGTGTGTGTGTATACATTTATGTGTGTATATATATAATATTTAGTATACATGTATAGAAATAATTATTTTCATGTTTATTTATCCCACATTTATATTTATTATATTTATATGAATAATACACTAAATATATACCAACTGTTATATCTCATCAGTTTTACTGCCTATCAATATGTTCTTGATATCAACTAAATTAATTTATCAATGTTGTACTTTTGTTAATCCCAAGACCAGAGATGTTGGCGTGGATGTAGAAAAAAGGGTACACTTCTATACTGCTAGTGGGAATGCAAATTAATACATTCCTTTTGGAAAGATGTTTGGAGAACACTTAGAGATCTGAAAATAGATCTGCCATTCAAACCTATAATTCCTCTACTAGGAAGACCAAAAATCACATTATAATAAAGATATTTGTACCATAATGTTTATTGCAGCCCAATTCATAATTGCTAAGTCATGGAAAAAGCCCAAGTGCCCATTGATCCACGAATGGATTAATAAATTGTGGTATATGTACACCGTGGAATATTATGCAGCCTTAAAGAAAGATGGAGACTTGACCTCTTTCATGTTTACATGGATGGAGCTGGAACATATTTTTCTTAGTAAAGTATCTCAAGAATGGAAGAAAAAGTATCCAATGTACTCAGCCCTACTATGAAACTAATTTATGGCTTTCTCATGAAAGATATAACCCAGTTATAACGTAAGAATATGGGAAAGGGGGAGAGGGAGGGAGAGAGGGGAAAGGATGAGCAGAGGGATGGTGATTGGTGGGATTACACCTGTGGTGCATCTTAAAAGAGTACATGTGAAACTTAGTGAATGTAGAATATAACTGTCTTAACACAATAACTAAGAAAATGCCAGGAAGGCTATGTTAACCAGTGTGATGAAAATGTGTCAAACTATTTATAATATAAGTGTATGGTGCCCCATGATCACATTGATGTACACAGCTATGATTTAATATTAATTAGAAAGAAACAATAGAAACTGTTATCATCAATCTCAGAAACTGCTGATGTCTTTGTTCCTTCCTTCCCCTTACCCTCTGAGCAAATAGACTTGAATAAAATCAGAGTGAAGCAAACTCTCAGGGCCATTGCTGGAATCCTATGACAGGCAATGGACCCCTGAGCTCCCAGTTTTAATTCTACTCTATGTCTCTTGTCTTTACCAATGCTTCTAACTCTGTTTCTTCAGTCAATTGCTGCCAGTTTCCACAGGTCTCACAGATGCTGCTCTTGGCAGGGAGTGTGTGGGTGGGGGACCCTGACAATTCAGCTAGCATTTTAGGTCATCAACAGTTTAAAGAAAGTGCCCAAGATGGACACATGCATTTGGGCAGAATATGTTGATTAACCATGGTCCTGGGAGTGCTCCTCAAGTTTTGTGATTATATCTCTCTCTCAGGGTACCTTCTCTTTTCCTCACTTTTAATATGTAAGGTCCAACAAGTATTTGCAAACTTGCCACCTGGCAACATAAGCTCAGACAGCTCAGTAAGGTTTCATAACCTTGTTACATCAGTGACTCTTAGCTGTGTTTGTGTCAATGTGTGATGGTGTCTTGCTGAGTGGCATTCATTTTTGTTGTTGGTATGTTTTTTGTGCCATCATGAGAATGTCAGAGTTTGAATTAGAACAATAAACAAGCATTAAATTTCTTATTACACTTGGCAAGAGCTGAAGTGAAATCAGGGACTTGTTAGTCCAAGTCATGGAGATAATGCCATGAAGAAAACAGCAGTGTACACATGGATTATACATTTTTCTGAAGGAAGAGAAAGTTTCACTGACAAAGAGAGGTCAGAGCAGCCAGTAAGGAGCAGAGTTGATGAAAACATTGAAAAAATTCCTCAAATTGTAAGTCAAAATCATTGTCTGGCTGTGAGAAGTACAGCAGGCCAAGTAAACATTGATAGAGAAACAAAAATATTAACTGAAAATCTTGGCATGAGAAAGGTGTGTGCCAAAATGGTCCTGAAGGAGAGTTGGAGTTTGCCAAGAACTTTTGGAGAAACAGATGATGTTTGGGGTATGTTATCATGGGTGATGAACCATGGATGTGCTGATAGGACACTTAAACAAAATGTGAAAGTGCACAATGGAAGCCTGACAATTCTTCACAACCAAAAAATTTCCATCATTCAAATAAAGAATTAAAACAATTTTGCCAAACTTTCTTCATATTTGGAGGATTGTTCATTATAAATTTGTACCAACTGGACAAAAAAGTTCACTATTTGGAAGTGCTGAAAAGGATGCATGAAAAAGTTGGAAAAACAAGAACTTTTTTCCAACAACTCATGGCTCTTGCATCATGCAATGCACCAGTTGACATGGTACCATCTTTGAAGGAGTTTTAAGCCAATAAACAAATAACTGGCTTGGAAAACCCTCCCTACTCACTTGATCCAGCCCCATGACTTTTTCTTTACCTGAACATAAAGGAAACATTGCAAAGAAAGAAGTCATTTTGATGACATTTAGGCCAACAAGGGTATTTATATTCAATACTTACAAGAAATGGCCATTTCAGAAAGAGTTCCGAAATTGATTTGAAGGGTGGACTAGGTGTTGGTGTTTGTATATCACTTCCCAAGGGGAGTACTTGGAAGGTGACTGTAGTGATATTCAGCAATGAGGTATGCAGCACTTTGTCTAGGATGAGTTCTTGAACTTAATCATCAGACCTTGTATTCATATCTACCAGTCATTGCCTATTCAACCCCTGATTCCCAGGAGCTGCAGATGGTGACTCATAACACTTAAGATACTGTAGTAGGTTTATATGTATATACTTATAAAATATATAGACATATTTGTTACACAAATGTCATAGCCACTACACTACATGAACTATGATGATATAGACTTTTAACAAAATATCTAGACAACCACAGAAGCTGTGAATGCATTTTTACAATGAAATTAATAGTTCTATTTTGGAGGTACATAATTTTGCATTATGTATTTAATATAAATGCTGTGATACTATAAGTATTGTTGCACCATCTTGTTTTCCCTCTTAAAATGTTAACTTCTGGGGAGATTAAAGATGGCGGCCGAGTAACAGCTTTCCTGAAACTGGGCACAGTGAGTCTGGGGAAACAAGACTCCAGGCATCTCTGGCTGGTGGGATATGCCTATAATAATCTCTGTGAGGATAAAGGGAGCCAGCTAGGGACTTCTGCACCCCAAGAAGAGGACAAAAACAGTGAAAAACTGGCAAGTGGTTGCGTGTGTTCAATCGACCTAATCACACCGGCAACCATAAGTATAAGCTTCAGTGAGACTTCAAACTGGAAAGGCCTTACCTGTGAACTGTTTTGGTGTGTTTGGACTTGGCACTTAGTTGAACTGCCTTGGAGGGAGCTTGAGCAGGAGTGCGGAGAACTTTGGGCATTGTCTGGGGCTCCAGACTGAGCCACTGAGCTGGGCTCAGGAAGCCATTGGGAGAAAACTGCCCTGGCAAGCTCCTTCCTCAGGGTCCCAGATGGACAAAGTAACCTAGTGACTAAGCAGTGTAAAGGCAGGGACTGAGCTGCCTTACAGCCTTAATCCTTAGGGGCAGAGTGAGACGGTTTTGGCACACTGGAGCCTTGGGCTGTTGTCCTGGGTAGAGTGCTGTGATGTCACAGCTCATAGCAACCTCAAACTCCTGGCCTTGGCACCACCTGGACCTCCATAAGAGCTGTGCAGTGACCCCCGACCGGTGACCTGCACCCACTGGGTCTCTGCATTCCCTGACCAGGAACTGCAGGAGCCACACAACCCTCCCTCCTCCCTCCTGTGTTCTCCCAGCCTCCACACTAGCCCATTTATCTGGCCAGGGACTCTGGTAGTTACATGCCCTCTGGAGTCCTCCCTGCCTATGTGCAGAGACCTTCTCCTGGCCAGAGACTGCTGGGGCTTTGGGGTCTCTGTGCCAAAGTCACTGGGCACCAGGCACTCCCAGAACCATGCACACCACCTCCTGCCCTGTTGCTGGATCCAGGTGTGTCACACACCAGAGCTGCTTCCACAACCAGAACTCCCTAGTTGGAACAGCCCAAAAAGGAATTACACAGGGTCACTCCCTACAAAGATCCAGCAACAATAGAGTGATCCCCCTGAAGTTTAATCTTGGAGAGACACCTTCCCAACTCTGAGAATGGCCAGAGGCAAGGGTGAAAAACAATCATGAGGCTAAATCAACAGAAAAACTCTGGCAATATGAATAATCAGAGTAGATCAACTCCCCCAAGGATCAATGGGAAAGATACAGCACAAGACCCCAAGCACAAACAAATAGTTGAGATGTCAGAAATCGAATTCAGGATCTGGATAGCAAATAAGATCGGATTAGAATCCCAAAAGTTATCTCAAGAATTCAACGGATTCAAAGACCAAATGACCAAAGAATTTGACACACTGAGACAAGAAGTTGCATCCCTCAAAGATCTGAAAAATACAGTAGAATCCCTCAGTAACAGAATGGAGCAAGCAGAAGAGAGAATTTCTGACACTGAAGACAAAGTTTTCAAATGCTCCCAAACTCTCAAAGAGGAAGATAAATGGAAACCAATAACAGACCACTCTCTCAGAGAGCTCTGGGATAATTTGAAGAAAACCAATATTCATCTTATAGGGATCCTTGAAAGTGAGGAAGTAATTTCACAAAGCACAGAGTCTCTTCTCCATGAGATTATGTAGGAGAACTTTCCAGATATGCCAGGAGATTCCAAAATTCAGATAGCAGACAGTTTCAGAACTCCAGCATGACTCAACCCAAATAAGACATCCCCCAGACACATCATAATCAATTTCACTAAAGTTAATATGAAGAAGAAAATTCTGAAAGCTGCCATACGAAAGAAAACCATTACCTACAAGGGGAAGAATATTAGAATAACTGCAGATCTCTCTGCTGAAACCTTTCAAGCTAGAAGAGGATGGTCATCGACTTTTAATCTCCTAAAACAAAATAACTTTCAACCCAGAATCCTGTACCCAGCTAAACTGA
>CAUYPK010080089.1:0-14917 GCA_963574355.1 Loris lydekkerianus | reverse complement strand
GATTGATGATGTTAGCATGGACATGGGTTAATTATAACTTCCTAATGAAGGGGGGAGTTTCCCTTTCCCCTTTCTCTCACACACCTATGCTCTCTTGCCCATTCACCTTTCTTCATGGGATGACACAATACAAAGGCCCTATCAGAGGCCAGTGCCATGTTCTTGGACTTCCCAGACTCCTGAACTATGAACAAAATAAACTTCTATTGTTTATAAATTAGTCAGTCTACAGTATTCTGTTATAGCAGCAGAGAATAAACTAAGATTACGTGTCTTCATGGGGCGGTTTAGAGGACTAACTCCTGTGTGCATCTTTGGCAACAACACACATACCTCTCTCCCTGGTTCTCTTTACTCCACTGCACTGAGCTGCTTTTTGTTCTTTGCAGCAACCTCTTTCCTGACTTCAGAATCTGCAGATTTTGTTTTATCTTTCCAGCTAGCTCTCTTGCCCCTCCTCTCTTCCCTTTACCACTGCCCTTGCTGGCACCACTCATCTTTCAGGTTTTACACAAATGTCATGAAAAGCCTTACCCCACTCCCAAGACAAGGACCTACCCTCATGTTCCATGGGTTTATCCATTTATCTACTTTCACTTCTCCCTTCAGGCTTTATCATAACTACAATTAAACTATTAATTGGGCCATTGGGCGTATAATATCTATTAAGGCAACTCCCCTGGCCTGTGAGCTCCATGAGGGCAAACCCACATCTGTATCCCTCCTGCCTAATACAGCCTTGGAACGTGGTTGCTACTCATTAATATTGTGTTTACTTAATTCAACAATTACACAGGAGTTCAGCTATTTGGGTGTTGCTAAGATCGCTTTTTTTTTTTTTTCTTTTAGAAGAATAGTGGTAGATGAAATCCCATAAAACAACTTGGCATTAATATATATCAAAATGCCTGTTAAATTTTTAAAATAAATGTTATTGTCTATATTTGAGGTTTACAACATATCGTTATAGGATACATTTAGTTAGTAAAATGGTTATAATAGTGAAGCAAATTAACATATCTATCAACTCACGTAGTTACTGTTTTTGCGATGACAATAGCCATAATCTACTTATTTAACAAATGTTCCTAATACAACACGATTTTATTAACTACAGTCCTCGTTTTGTACATTAGGTCTCTAGACTTGTTCATCCTTCATATATGCTATTTTTTATCCTTTTTTCAAAATATATCTTCATAATAAATGCATTTGTATTACTTTTATTACTCTGAATCATTTTGGGGTGGCAAATATTGCATAGATAGATAAAAAAAAGATGGGTTTTAGCAGAGGTACAATTGACTTACTCTCTGACACATGAATTCTGCTTCTAGAAACCTGTCCTACAGAAATAGTTGCAAAACTATGAAATGATGAATGTGCAAGGTGATCACTTACAGCATTATTTGCAAATGAAAACATCAAAAACAAATGAAGTGTCCAGCAATAGGAAACAAATAAATAAGTGGTGACACATTCGCACACGGCGTACAATGAAACCATGGAAATAATGAAGATATTATCTGTAGAGTGGTACACGGATGTCACCCAGGTACACTGCAAAGTGAAAATAAGAAAGCGTATATGGATACAACATGCTACCTTTGGTGTAAAGGAAAGAAATAAAATCTATATATTCCATATATTTTCAAAAGAAGAAGGAGAACTACACAAGAAATAAAAATAAGAAATTAATAAAAGTAGTTACCTTATAGAATCTGCATTGGGAATGTGGGGGAGGGGGAAATGAAAATAAAATTCTTGTATATAACGTTCCATGCCACTATACCCTTTGAATAACATAAGCTCATTACATATTAAAAATGTGTCAAATGGTCTGTGAAGCTAGTGTATGATGCCCCATGATCATATCAAATGTACACAGCTATGATTTAATAAAAATAATAATCTTTAAAATATTTCCAAAATTAAAAATAAACCCAAACTAGCCATATAGTAATTTAGAAATATAACCACACAAAGAAATATTATTTTTTCCTCAAAATGCTTTCTTTTTTTTTTTTTAGAGGTAGAGTCTCTCACTCTGTCACCCTCAGTAGAGCACTGTGGCGTCACAGCTCACGGTAACCTCCAGCTCTTGGGCTTAGGTGATTCTCTTGCCTCAGCCTCCTGAATAGCTGGGACTACAGGCGCCCACCACAATGCCCATCTATTTTTTGTTGCAGTTTGGCCGAGGCCAGGTTTGAACCCAACACCCTCCGAATATGGGGCCAGCGCCCTACTCCCTGAGCCACAGGCACCACCCTTCCCAAAATGCTTTAGAACAACATGTACTTTATACATCTTTAGATATGCTTTGTGGATAAAAAAAGAACCTCATAGAAATTTAAACTAAACCTTACTATTTTAATATTCATATTATTTTGAAACTATTTTCTTTTTATCAAACAACAAAGCAACTAAAGAATTACCATGTTCTAAGAGAATAAGAGATTCAGATATAAAAAAAAAGCTAATATTGAAATTGAAGTGATAATAGTTAAAAGAACTTGCAGTTTTATTTATTGTATATTTTTTATCTTAGCCCATTGAAAGGGCCTAGTAGCAATGTCATCAAGTGGCAATAACCACTCCTGCCCCTCAGATTTTGCTTTATAAAATCAGGACTTCTTGTAGAACTGGCTGCTTTCAGAACTATATTAGGGAAGATACAAGGTGAGCCTAGAACATGCTGTCATGTTCAAAAGCAGAGAAGCTTTCAAATAGTAATTGAGTATGTCGAAAGGACATGAGAACCAACTAGAAGGATGCTGCCAAAACTGTGACGAGTGGAACACTGAAGAGACTGGTGATTACAGTGGATAAATATATACCAGGTCCACTGAAGCCATGAGTCCATATGACAATCAGAAGAGAGAAAAGCAAAACCAAAAATTCATCTGTCACCATTTGAAGTGATTTTTAAAACAGCCTTTCCTTTGCAAATTGATAATTAAGGGGAAGCAATTAAGTATTCATTCTGCCTTTTCAGCAAAAACTGTATTTCAGGGCAAATAGACCCATATATGACAGAAAGATCTGTTCTATAGACAAATGTCAAGTAATAAAGATTGGAGTATCAGAATCATGAAGTAAACACTTCACCCCTTCTAATGAGATTCTGATTTTAGGTACAGAAGGCTGTTCTGTTAGCACAAATAGGTAAGCAATTAAATGCAATTTGAGTAGGATCCAAGAAAGCTTCCAGGAAGAGGCAATGTGGACTGAGGCTTGAAGGATAAACAGAATCAGCCAGGACAAGAATACAGGACTGGTCAGACAGAGGGACATATAGGGAAGCCTGGAGAAGCTTGATGAACTGCATTTATATTGGAGGGGACTGCTATCTGTTTACATCCAAAACCAGCACAAACACAGAAAATTGTACAGAGCCAAATTGGAAAGAGCTTTGCTGTGTTTCAACACACAGTACGTCAGGAAGTCCATCTCAGCCAATTTCTCTGGAGTTATACAGATCACTTTTTGAGAAATGCCCACGTATGAAGACGTTAGCAGTTGCAAGTGATGTTGTCCAAAGGCAGCACACTCTGAGCTACTCCCACTCTGGGAGGGATATGGGGACTTACACCAACACAGGGAAAAGTGAGAGTCCTGGCTTCCTCTGTGGCTTCCCACGGGCACGTGCAGAGTGAGTAGACCAGCTCCTAGTGTGACTTTCGATTGTCCTCTTGCTCTCTGTAGCCCCGCCCCTTCTCATTTAAGGTTAAATCACCCACCTAGTCATCCCCTGTTGAAGGATACATGATGCACAGATATAGGGAAGGGGCTGCAGGGCCCAGATACAATGCTGAAGATGTGGACAGGGGTCATGTTAGGAGGGGGCTTTTTTGCTAAATTAGACAGTTTATACTTTGGAATAGAAGAAGGCCACTTGATAGAGTTTCAAGTAACTTATGGTGTGATAAGACCTGTACTTTGAAAAGATCACTCTGTGGTGGCGCCCATAGCTCAGTGGGTAGGGCACCAGCCACATACACCAAGGCTGGCAGGTTCGAACCCAAACTGGGCCAGCTAAAATCAATAATAACAACTGCAACAAAAAAATGGCCGGGCATTATAGTAGGCACCTGTAGTCCCAGCTACTCGGGAGGCTGAGGCAAGAGAATCGCTTAAGTCCAAGAGTCTGAGGTTGCTGTGAGCTGTGACACCATGGCACTCTACCGATGGTTAACATAGTAAGACTCTGTCTCAAAAAAAAAAGAAAAGATCACTGTGGCTTCACTGTGAGGAAGGGCCTGGTGGGGGAGAGGGGGAGGTTGAGTGAGGGTAGGAATCTAGAATACAAGAAAGGAGGGTGTTGACATTGTGTGTTTAAATCTGGCTTCTTTTGCAGGTCCTCCTTGAGAGGCCAAGCATTAAATGAATTGGACATGAAGGTAAAGTTTTAAATCTGTAAGGAAAAAACGATGCCAACTTTAGAACCCTGTACACAAAGGAGGGGCTATTTAGGGATCCAGATTCTCCAACCACAGAAAGCCGGTAGGTAAGAAGCGGCTGGTTCCCACTGAACTCCCCTGGGCAAATGAAGGGAACCAGGTGACATTTTTTCCCAACAACTGACCACAATAGTGGAAATTATAAGTGGGGCCAGGAAGTGGTCATTTCACTTCAACCGAGCTACAATACATTCAAAGCAGCTGTCACTTGGCAAAATAAACTTCTGAATCCTAAACAGTCTATTTAGCACATATCCATTTATTCAGCAGACTTTATTGAGCATCTACCATGTCAGAAGTTATACTGCAATTTAGGTTGATAACACTTAAAAATTAACCCTCTGGGAAAACTGATGCATTAAACAGACAGGTGAACAGAAAATTCAGGACAGAGTGATAGAGGCTCTGATGCAGGTGAGCCAGGACAGAAATCGTTCACAAAGCCAAGTAAAGGCAACTGACCTCAGTGATCCTAGGAAGTCACAGCTGAAAATGACTGGATAACAGGTTTCTTAGTACAGTCAAGATGTGATTAGCCTGAGTGTGAAAAATGGAAGAATTCTAGTATATTTCATTTCCAACTTTCCTCAACACCAACTAACCATGTTGTTGGTTTCCGGTCTCATTATTAAGAATATTATTTAGATGAACAAGACCACTATCTGGTTACTAGCCCTGGAAGAATGGATGAAATTGAATTATTATGTGATAATTACCATATAACTAACAGAATTTTGTTTCAGAAATTGTAGCCCAAGAGCAGAAATCCATTTTTACTCCTTTGCTCTCAAATGCTGAAATAAAGAGCAGTGATTGATAAACAATAGATGATAGATGAATAGATAGATGATAGATAGACTGCTGATGTAATGTATAATATTCTACATCACTCATATGGTCTTTGTTACATGTTTATTTGCTTTTCTCAAAATACTGAAAAATATTCAATCACAAAATATTGGTTAAAGTATAAGAAATCTCAGTTAACCTGAAAATTATAGTCTGTAGTGATCTAGTGGTATATAACAATGTTGTACAAAACACAATTTATGTCAAGATGTCATCCAGTGGTGAATGTATTTACCAAATCTATGTAATGGAACTCTACTCAGTAATTAAAAGAAACGAACTACCAATCCACACTATAACATGGAGGAACCGCAAAAATATTACCGTATATACTCGAGAATAAGCCGACCCGAGTATAAGCCAACCCCCTTAATTTTACCCTAAAAACTGGGTAAACTTAGTGACTCGAGTATAAGCTGAGGTGGAAAATGCAGCAGCCACTGGTAAATTTCAAAAATAAAAATATATACCCAAAACAATTACAATAATTTAGGAATCAGTAGGTTAAATGCTGATACCCTCACCTCAGATACAGCTGAAGCTCTGTTTGGACATACAGATGATGAGGAGGAGGAATCCAGTTTTGAAGGATTTCAACCTTTGTGATTTAGCTTGATTACCTGTTAAGCTAAGCACACCGAATCAAATAACCTGTATGACCCGAGTATAAGCCGAGTTCAGGTTTTTCGGCACAAAAACTCGGCTTATACTCAAGTATATACGGTACACTAAGTTTAAGAAGCCAAATGCAAAAAATTGCACATAGCATTGATATGAAATATCTAGAAAGACTATAAATTTCATTTATAAGAAATATTTGTAAAAGGCAAATTTGTAGAGACAGAAAGCAAACAAGTTTACTTGCGGCTAGGAATGGGAGCAGGAATTAACTGCAAATGCCCACAAGGGAATTACGGGGGGTAATGGGAATATCCTGAGATGGATTGTGGTGTGATTATCCACCTCTTAAATTTACTAAATTAAATTGAACATAAATAATGGGTGAATATTATATGGAAATTATAACTCAATAAACTTACTAAAACACATACATACACAAACATACATATACAATCACATTTCACATATTTTTAATCTGGGTATGCAGGCAAGTGTGTGGAAATAATGCTATACAAAGCTATCTTATACTGAGCATCTCCTTAAGAGCCAAGTACTTTTACCTTTGCTCCTGAAAGCCACCTTTAGAGAGGTAATGAGGTCAGCCTGAGGATACACACCTAGAAATGGAATGCACTTGGGCCTACCTTCTAATCCTCTACACAATTTATTTCATCATGGAGCCCCAACAGGAAATAAGTCATTATCCCAGATACTGTGGTCAAAGTAACCGACTAGACTCAACCTGCCCCTGCCTCCCACCTTCCCTGCTGTTGTCAGACTCTGTTCCCCTGATCTTTTGGCCACCACCTTGGATGGTGCTGTAAATCAAAGCTGATCATGTCATTTCTGTGCTCAAACAGGGTGCTCTGATGCTGAAACCTTGGCTTTGGCCTTTCCCAACCCAGCTCCTGCATCTGGCATCTAAAGTGGCCTGCCTCACTGCTCCCCATTCCACATGCACCACTTTGCCCTGAACTTCTCATCATTCTTCCAGGCTCATGGCCATTTTCATAACTCTCTTCCTTGTCAATGTAGTTTCTCTCACCTGAAATTCTTGACCACTCCTTGACCCCACCAGGTATTGGCAAATGCCTGCTCCTCTTTTAAAACCATGAATATAAAATCATTCCTAGTAGAGCCTTCTACTACTTATCCAACTAGAATTCATTATTCCAAGCAGCTTTGTCACATTCTCTTTACAACTATGAGATGTATCATTAAAGGAATTACTTGGATTCAAATCCCCATTCCATCATTTACTAGCTCTGTGACCTTGAACAAACTATGTAAATTCTTTTCACATCAGTATTCCCAACTACTACAAAGCGAGACTGATGAAAGCATATACTTTACAGATATTTACAAGAATTAAATGAACCAATAATCATAAAGGAAACAAAATATTTTCTGGTCCATAATAATACTTAACAAATGTTAGCTAATAATATTAATTTTTATTGGTGTAGTAAGGGCTCAATAAATGTAAATTGAGCCCAGACTCACCTCCACCTCCATTTATCCCAAAACTGTTATATAAAAAAAAGTTCCTTCCAACATGGTCATCTCCAGTAAATCCTAACAATTTGTTCTTCAACTATTTCCGTGTGAGAGTATTATTAAGAGCAGAAAGGAAATAGCAAAGTAGAAAAAGACTAGCTCAGAAACAATGAAGAAATTCTCAACAAAATATTAGCAAATCAGAAATGGCATCATATAGAAAGACTTAAACCCCATGACCAACTGTAGTTTACTAAAGTAATACAATGCTGTTTTAACATTAAAATTTTTAAATACATAATCTCAATAGACATGGGGAAAACATTTGATAAAACCCAATGTATGTGCATAAACATGCCCTCACAAACTTGGAATAGAAGTAAATTGCTCACCGTAATAAAAAGAAATCTACGAGACAAATTGCAGCTAGCATCGTACTTAATGGTAAAAGACTACATGCTTTCATCTGTAAGATTCAAAACCAAGCAAGGATGTCTGTTTTCACATTTCTATTCAGCAATGCACTAGAGCATCTAGCCAGTGCAATCAGACAAGAATATAAAACAATGGGCATTCAAATTAGAAAGGAAAAAGATGACATAATTCTGTGTAGAGGAAAGTCTGAGGAGTCCATTAAAAAATTATTACAATTAGTAAATTTTCCAAAGCTGCATGATAGAAGATCAATGTAAAAAAAAAAAATCAATTGTATTTGTATAGGCAATGAACAATCTGAAAATGAAATTAAGAAAAAAATTAATTCTCAATGATATCAAATTCATTTTTTTCACTGACCTGACTGACTGTGAGCTATGACAATGGTCAAAGGTACAAACCTTTTTTCTAATAGACATAAAATTCTTTCTTCAAAATTATCCAGAAGACTAAAATGTAAAAGAGGTAAAAGTATATAAACTCCTGCTGATGTAGTAGCCAGTAAGTTCACCCACCCATAACCTCTATGCACACACCTATTCTTCCAATACCCTCAGAAGATGATGTGCAATTATATATATATTCCGGTTTAGAAATCACTAGTCATTTTTTCTCATGGATCAGAAAACTAAGGGCCAGAAAGTCCCAGTGACTTTTTTGTCAAATTCAAAGGAAAAATGAAAAAATAACAAAAAGATATTAACTCCCTCCAAAGAAATGTGAAAAATTATAGTTGAATCCCACTACTTGACATAGAAATCTTCTTCCTTAATATCCAAATGGTTCTTCCCAAACTGACTGTAGAAAGAATATGGATTTCTATTCCAAATACATGTTGATCAAATTCTATTTATGGAAATTTGGGTTGTTTGTTAACCTATTTGAGCCTCAATGTTCTCATCTGTAATGAACGGATAAAGATACCTGTGTCCCCAGATCACTGTGATAATTACATGAGTTAATAGGTGGTGCATATAAAATGCTTCAACACCTGTATCATAGTCAGTGCACCAAAGTGTTTTTTCCTTTCCTGTCTCCTACCTTGCATTCTGCTGTACACAGACCTAAGAGTCTGAGTGCCATGTTTATCTTTCAAATGTAATCCTCTCCAAAAAGAGTCACCAATACTCAGAATAATCTGTTACCACAAGTCCAAAAAGTTCATAATGATCAGTCATTTAAAACCCACAAAGCAAATAAATACTACAAGGAGCCGAAAATAAACCTGAAAATAGTTAAAACCCATATAAATTTGCATCAAAAATATCACTTCCCTTTGATATACCTCAAACATTTATCAATCTTCCCTCTAAAATTCTATTAGAAATTTCCTAGGTACTTCTAGGAGTTGTATGACCCAAAACTTTTCTAGACATTCTCTGGCCTGGCTTCTCACTCCCAGGCAGGCTTTCCTGGGTAATAATACTGAAAGCCTGTATAGGGCTGTCTGATACCTACCCCCTCCAATTCCCAAATCAAAGTTTTCCTAGAAATCTAGATAGCATTCCTGTAGAACAGTGGTTCTCAACCTGTGGGTTGCAACTCCTTTTTAACAATGAAAATACATTGTAGCATTAGGAAGGTTGAGAACCACTGCTGTAGAAGGAAGACAGCCACAGAAAACTTAGAGTATGAATCTCTCAGGCCTTACCTGAAATTCATTTGAAGGCTTCAGCAGCAGAAAAGAGGAAAGGAGGGGTAAGAAAAGAAACATGTGGATTAAAAATGTTAGGAAACAAAATAGAAGAGAGTAGTATAGTAGTGTCCAAAAACCAATTTTCCCTGCATTCGTAAGGGTTTAAGAGGTCACATGTCGGCAAGAGAATGATGCTGAAGGTTCAAGTAGCCCCAGTTGTTTCACCCCGCTTACCTCACAAGCACAAAGCTGAGAACATTATATGCATTCAAACCTTAGAGCCTCTCTAAGGCTTCTTGATTCTCATTTTTAAAGGAAGGATGCAAGAAAATGAAAATTTGATATAATTATTAGGATATGAAAGTTCCCTTTGGGTATTCTCCTTAGGTATTCCTGCAATGCCTCTACAGCATCCCAGTCCACCACAGTAACCCTGAGCATTGACCTCCCTGCTCACAGCCTCTGACTCTAATAAAGAAATGGATAAAGAAAAAAAAAAAAAAACCACCACTGGTTCACCATTTTCTTAAGCTGGTAGAAATCAATTTTTTTTAATTGACAGGTAAAATCATATGTATTTATTGTGTATAACATGGAAGAGCCTGGAAGACATTATATTAAGTGAAATGAGAATGACAAACCCACATAATCTCATTTATATGTGAAATCTGAAAAAGTTAATCTCAGAGGTAAAGAAAGAGTAAAATGGTGGTCAGTACAGGCTGGGTAGTTGGGAAGTAGGAAAGGAGGTGAGGGGATTTTGGTCTGAGAATACAAAATTTCAATGAGATCAGACGAGTAAGTTCAAGAGTTCCATTGTACACCATGATGACTACAGTTAACAATATAGCATGCTCTTGAAAATGCTGAAGGAATAGCAAAGATAATAACTATGAGAGGTAGTGCATGTGTTAATTAGCTAGGTACAGTCATTCCACGATGTATGTGTACTTCAAAACAATATGTTATACATGATTCACCTTTCTCTTGGACTATAAACTAAACTTCTTACCCCAGGGCAGGTGTGATGGCTCAATCCTGTAATCCTAGCACTCTTGGAGGCCGAGGCAGATAGATTGCTTGAGTTTAGGAATTTGAGATCAGTCTGAACGAGAGTGAGACCCCATCTCTATTAAAAGTGGAAAAAACTAGTCAGGTGTTGTGGTGGGCGTCTATAGTCCCAGCTACTCTTAGAGGCTGAGGCAAGAGGATCACTGGAGTCCAGGAGTTTAAGGTTGCTGTGATCTGTGATGCCACTCTATCCCAGGCAACAGAGCGAGACTATGTCTAAAAAAATAAAAAAAATAAACTCCATACCATGGCCAAAAAGCCCAGTATGATTTGGTCCCTGCTTGCCTTTCCTGCCTTGTGTTTTGCCAGTCCCTCCTTTAATATGGTATGTGCCAGACATACTTAATTTTATGTTTTCTCTCCCTCTCTTGTTTGTTCTATATTCTCTCTCTCTCTCTCTCTCTCTCTCTCTCTCTCTCTTTCTCTCTCTTTCCTTCTTCTCTCTCTCTCTCTCTCTCTCTCTCTCTCTCTCTCCCTCCCTCCCCTCCCACTTCCCTTTCTCCTCTCCTCATTCCCTATTCTTCCTGGTCTCCCTCTCCCCTTGCTCTTTTAACTTCCATAACTCATCCTAAATTCCCAGACCTCATCATAAGTGTCACCTTCCTTGGAAAGTCTTCCCAACCATCCCAAGACCATTTTAGACACTCCCATAGACTCTACACTTTCCTGATTCTGAGAAAATGACACTTGACTTGCTCCATCTCTCACAGGACTCTTAGTCCCAGGCAGTGAAAGGGCATACCTGTTTTGCTCATCACTTGCTATATCACAAGTGTACAAGAAAAGAGGAAAACCAGAAGCAAGGACAACTGGGGAAAAGAGAATCAGAAAAGGAAGAGAGAAAGGGAGAAAGGAAACTAATTATAAAGATGGTGAGATCTCATTGTACCAGAACTTCCACTTCTGCCTCCTTCATTAATATTTTTAAACCTGAAATCCCACTGATTGTACAGTAAGTAAGTGTCCCACAAACCAGTGTAAAAAAACATGAAGATGAGAGTTGCAATTATGGCTCTGCCACCAACTCACTGTATGGCATTGATCACCAGACAATTGTTCTACCCACCTGTTAGTTTCCTCTTCTGTAAAAAGAGAATGTAAGACTAGTCCATACCTAAGTTCACACCTAAGTTCTCCTCCATGTCTTGCAATGTCTGATTCTTGCATGGAGCATAGGTCAGATTGACTACAAATAGAGCTTGGTGAAAATATCAATTATTACCACCCAACCTCCCTCTCATTGACCCTTGAATCAGGACATTGAAGACTATCAGAGTTAGAAAACTTTATTTCAACATTTTCAGGGTATTGCCTGGGAAACAGAGCCATCAAAGGACATAACTGATGGATCAAAGGCAGAATATGAACTATAGCCACTTTCTCAGTGACTTCACCAAAACAGACCCCGTAAGTGGTCATGATAATCTGCTGTTCTGTCACCCAGGCCCTTACTCCAGTCCTGCCTAAAGCATTTAGGCCTCACTTTTGTGCCCTTGGTTTTCTCTCATTCACACACACACACACACACACACACACACACACAATGCTCACATTTCCTTCTTTACCCCATCACACCACTTCATTTATTGCACAGGAAAGTTGAGGTTGAAATATTTCTCACCATATCACACATAATTGGTTTAATGTCTTAGTCTTTCAAGAGCAGTTGCATTTTAATAGGGGCAATATTTTATTAGCATTAATGTTAATTATTAAGTAAAATAGCTTTTATTTTTATGGCACTTTAGAGTTTACAAGACACATTTACATATAACATCAAATTTATACTCACAAAGGTGAAGAAAGGAGCATAATTTTATTAAAAGAAAAAGGCTATCTTGCATTATATTTTCTTCCTATGATATGACTCTTCCCTTAACTTCTGGAAGAGTGGGTATTTAAATGGATATATTATATGCAAATGTGGAAAATTCTAAATTCTAGATGATCTGTACAATTAGAAGAGGTTATAAGGTATTGCTACTTTAATAGAAAATTTTTATTTTGTTATTATAAACAAAAAATGATTATTATGAAAAAATTTTTATAATGAAATTTTACCTGAAAAGAGAATTCTTAGTATGAATTTTTATTGGAAGGATAATCAGAAATCATTAATCAAAAAGTTGGCTTTCCATTCGTTATTGCTATAGCCATTAGATTAAGATTAGCAATATTCCCCTCTGGTTGCATATCTTAATCTAATGGCTATAGCACAATTGCAACAAATTAAGAAGTTAGAAGTGGGAAATATTGGCCAAGAATTCAGATGAAATGTAAGTAAGGATCAATGTTGGGTAGCAAGCAGTGAAGATGAAAAAAAGGTTAAACTGTGTGGAAGGAGCATAAATGCTTCCACTCTGTATCTCCAGTATGGACTGAAGGTGTCCCCTTCCCACCATGATGCAACATTCCCAAACAATTGTTAACTTTTCCAAGTAGTTCAAGCAAAAGGAAAAGCCAAACTCCTTTTTTGTTCAAAATGTTCAGCTTTATTCAATAATTACTAGGAAGAAAAATAAGTAGGATGAAATGAAAAAGAAGAACCTGATAAAAGGAACAAGTACACAGATGACCTATTTGTTGGATTTAATAGATATATACTTTTTTAAATTGTGTTAATGAGTTCAAGAACATAGGTGACAAGATGTGGAACATTGTCAATGAACTGAAACCTATAAGAAAAAAATCAAATGAAAATTCTATAACTAAAAAAATCACAATAACTAAAACATTACAACAAACAGAAATATTTTTTGTCACCTGGGAGATGTGCCTGTAGAAAATCTTGCTATTGAAACACAGGGAAAGAAAAAGTATTGAAAATTTAAAAAAAGATTAAGGGAAAAAATCTACATAGAGAAATAACTAGAAGACAGTTGTTATAGCTATACTAATGTTAAACTAAACACTCTTTTAGGCAAGAATCCATTTTACACATAAAAGAAAGATTTGTAATGATTTGAAAGATCAATCCACTAGGAAAAATGTGGCCATTCTAAATGTGTATACTCTTAATAACAGTTTCAGAATCTATAAAGCAAAAATTGATAGAACTATTAAGACAAGTAGGTAAAACTACAACCACAATGTGTATGCACTTAATAACAGTTTCAGAATCTATAAAGCAAAAATTAAATATTAAGAGAAGTAGACACAACTACAACAATACTAAAAAAATTTAATACACCTTCTGAAGTTGATGGAAAAAGAAGGCAAAAAAAAAAAAAGTATAAATATTAAAGACCAGAAGAATACACTGACTTAATTCTAATTTATGGAACACTGAATACAACAATAACTTTCCTTTAAAGTACACAAGAAATATTTACCAAAGTTAATCGCATGTTGTATCACAATGTAACTAAAATATGTTTTATTATGAGATAGATTACAAATAAAAAATAGACAACTAGAAAATCCTCCAATGTTTGAATATTAAGCAATAGTCTTCTAAATAACACATGATTTAGTGTTAAATCAAATTGATATTAGAAAATGTGTTAAATGAGTGATATTAAAAATGTATTTTGCTCACAACAAAATAAATATGGTAATAAATATAATAAATGAGGTTATGGATATGCTAAATGCCTTGATTTGATCATTACCCAATGTAAACATGTATGAAAACATGACATTGTACCCCATAAATATGTCAGTAGATGTGTGTAAATTAAAAATAAAACTATATATAATATGTATATAAAATATATATTAAAAATTGTGCTTCCAAGACTTAGCCAGAATCAAGTGGAAATGTTGAACAGGCCCATGTCAAGTTCTGAAATAGCATCAACCATACAAAACCTCCCTAAAAAGAAACGCCCAGGACCAGATGGCTTCACATCAGAATTCTACCAAACCTTTAAAGAGGAATTAGTACCCATATTACTCAACCTGTTCCAAAATGTAGAAAAAGAAGGAAGACTACCCAACACGTTCTATGAAGCAAACATCACCCTGATCCCCAAAACAGGAAAGGACTCAGCAAGAAAAGAAAATTATAGACCAAATCACTAATGAATATAGATGCAAAAATATTCAACAAGATCCTAACAAACAGAATCCAGCAACACATCAAACAAATTATACACCATGACCAAGTCGGTTTTATCCCAGTGTCTCAAGGCTGGTTCAATATCATAAATCTATAAGTATAATTCAGCACATAAACAAATTAAAAAACAAAGACCATACGATTCTCTCAATTGATGCAGAAAAAGCTTTTGATAATATCCAGCATCCCTTCATGATCAGAATACTTAAGAAAATTGGTATAGAAGGGACATTTCTTAAACTGATAGAGGCCATCTACAGCAAACCCACAGCCAATATCGTATTGAAT
>CAUYPK010080088.1:0-50743 GCA_963574355.1 Loris lydekkerianus | reverse complement strand
ATGAATCCTATGTACTCAAGTTTAATATGAGGACAATTAACGACAATTAAGGTCATGGTGGGGGTGGGGGAAAGGGAGAACAGAGAGAGAAAGAAGGAGGGAGGGGTGGGGAAAGGAAGAGCAGAGAAAGGGAAGGAGGGAAGGCGGTGGGGCCTTGGTGTGTGCCACACTTTTTGGGGGCAAGACAAGATTATAAGAGGGGCTTTACCTAACAATTGCAATCAGTGTAACCTAGTATCTTGTACCCTCAATGAATCCCCAACAACAACAACAAAAAGTCAACTATGGCAGAAGCAAGGGAGGTTTTGAAGCCAGAACAGTTGATCAACAACACCAAAAGTTCAGAAAATTCCCATAATAAGATCAAGATGAGGCTTTTAAACTTTTTAATTAGGGGTTCATTAGTAACCTTTGGAAGAAGCATACAATGGGCTCTGCAGAGCTAACCTAGAGATTAGATTGTGGTAGCCACTGTGATGTCCCACCTGGATGTCCTTTCAATGGAAATTCTGTTGCTTCATCTCTAAAAGTGTTATCTGCACATGGTCTACAGCACCAGCACCTTTGGAAATTGCCTCAGCTGCAGAGAATCACCTCTGCAGAGGCACCAAAGGTCACTCCTATTTTCAGGGTGACACTCATCTAATGACTGATCCATATAGGAGTATAAAGGGCTAGCCATTTCAGCCTAACTCAGGGCATCTCCGAAGGGCTGTCTAACTCTGGAGAGCCTTGTGAAGTTGGTTGAGCAATCACTGGGTCTAAAACATAGTACATGATATGGTTTGGATATTAGACCCCTTCATGTCTCAAGTTGAAATATCATCCCCAGTGTTGGAGGTGGTGCCTAGTGGGAGATGTTTGCATCATGGGGAGGGAGGATCCTTCATGAATGGCTTGGTGCCCCGAATTCTCTTTATTAATTAGTTCACACAGAGAGCTGGTTGTTTAGAGCCTGGCCCCTCCTCCTCTCTCTTGCTCTTTCTCTCCCCATGTGACATGCTGCTCCCCCTTCTTCCTCAATTAGAAGTTCCCTGAAGCCCACACCAGAGGCATATGCCAGAGCAATCTTCTTCTACAGCCTGCAGATCTGTGAGCCAAATAAACTTCTTTGTAGATTGCCCAGTCTCAGATAAAACTTTACAGCAATGCAAAGTGGGCTAACAGGGCATTTCCTTCCCCTGCTCAATTCTACTTCCACAGACTTTATCTCTAAGGAACTCATTAATAATTGTCCAACTGTCTTATATTCTAACTCTGTCTCAGAATCTGCTTCCAGAAGAACCTAGGGTCTGTCATGAAGGAAAGAATAGAGGATACAAACACAGACTGCTTTTCCAAGGCCTCGATCAATAGGAGATGGACCATAACCTGAGGGCAAGGATAATTGTCCCCTAAGCCCGCCTCTATACCAGGCACAGAGTAGGACACATAGTAGGGCCTACCATTTGCCTTGACTACAGAACGTCAGGAGGAAGAAAAAGTTGGCAACATGATGACTAGTTCTTCAGATGTTTCACTTTACATATTTAGATGAAAATAGGAGGGCAGAAATCTTAGATTGACTAGATGGATTTAGATTGCCTTCTTGCTCCTTCCCCCATCTCCTACACACACACACACACACACACACACACACACACACACACACATGCACACTGTATCTCCTAGAAATAATTTAATCTACTTTCAGTTCTTTGCTGGTTGAGGTCAAACAAGAAAAGTGATTACACTGCCTATCTAGTTCCCCTAGCCAAGAATGTTCCAGGGAGAGGGAGAGAGAGGAGGTAGATGAACGGCCAGAAGCATTCTCAGTTGCTGGTAACAGGAACAACCCTGTCAGCCAGGGTCAGACTGAAGTTCAGACTTGAGCTCCTTTAAACATATTCCTCAGATGACAGGAATTCAGTCAGCTGGGAACAAACACATGGCTGGGCTGAGATGTCTAGGAGGATCATGAGGCAGGTCCAGACGGAAGCTATACCATTCTCAGCAGCTTTCCAACATGACAGACTCTAAACCTCCTCTCTGGAGAAAATGGGGCAGAAAAGAATGCTTAATGAGGTGAGTTGTGATCACTGAAGAGGGAGCTTCCCTACCAAGGCCCACAACCTCCGCTCAAAGGGCTCCCTTTTTCACACCGTTCTCTGACTGGAAGTCAGCGGGGGCTCTACACTTGTGTTCAAGAGACATGCAGGAGGCAGGTGGGGACCATGGGTGTCACGATTACCTGGCATCAGAGCTGCATAATGCAGACACTAAGGCATTTTAGGAGGTGCAGATGCTGACTGCAATCTGCAGCCCAAAGTTAAGAGCTCTGGAGTAACACAGAATTAAAAGGTGACATACTGGAAAGAAAACAGGAAGTATTTTACAGGACACCTTGCACTGCCCAATTGAAATGGCCAACTTTTGGAAGCTTATTAAATAAATGATTACAAGGAAAAACTGAGATATGAAAGGCTGTGAGACTAGGGTTCATTTAATTTTAAAAAATTCCCTACAGAAATGTTAGGGGGGAAAGGGACATGCTTCAAACATTTTCCAAGTGTAAGATGCTCCTTGAAATATCTCTAATGGTGTTTCATTCTAGAGGTTAGGAGGAGGCTATTCTAGAAAATACAGATGTGAAAAGGGCAGAAAAAGAGATGGGACAGGGGCCACAAAGATATAGAAAAAGGAATGCCACCACCTGTAGGAATTGAAATGGATTTGACATTTGTACAACTGGAAAAGCAATGCTCAATTCCTTAACAATTAATTTACCTTTAAATAAAAAAGCTGCACACTGCTTAAAAAAAAAAAAAAAGAAAAGAAAAACCTCAATGTCCCCCCCCCCAAAAAAAAAAAATCCCATCAAATCTGGCAGCAAAACTATATGTTTTGCAGGCAATCACTCCCATGCTCTAATCTCAGATGGCTTTGTTTCCCCGTGTTATTTTTCTTCAGGTTCAATAGCATTTTCAAATCTGAAGAGAAAAAGAAAATTGAAGCTAGAAAAATGGATATGGATATTGACATGAATATAAACTCAGATTCTATCTCTACACATGTAAAGGGGTGTAGAATATCCAAGGATATTCTTAATCCTCTACTTCAACTCTGCCTCCAAAATCTAGTGGTTTTCCACTGAACTACAATGTTATTGTGGTTTGCGTCACCTTTAAATGAAATGCTCAAATGAATGCAATAAGAGCAGATTCTAGCAAGAAAACTGTGTCACCTGGGAACCAAGATGCTCTTTCTTTTGTCCTATAATCTATTGTTTTGTGTTCTACCCCCAAACTAATGGAACTACAAATTATTCTGACCTGAATATCTCTGAGTCTCATTGGTCATTTTCAATGTGTATATAAGAACTGTCATTTCTTCATCCACTAAATCAGCAAACTCCCATTGTGTGCTACTTCTGTGACAGAGGATGTGTAATGCCCTGCCAATGCAGCAGTGGTGAAGCCTGCGTCCTCCCTGTCTGTGAGCTGCAAAGAGTCCAGGTTGGAAGACTTTCAGATAAAAAGGCAATTAAAATATGGAGAAATAAGCTGTGGCCAGAGGTGCACGAGTTACATAAGACGGGTAAGTGGGAGGATGGGACACCGTGAAGGTCTTTCTCCAAGAAGTGGTGCATGAGCTGCACCAAAGGCCAACCTTTTCCATTTTCAGTTGTGATCTCTGTGAGAGTAGATACTGTCTTTCATTTCGTCAGTCTGTCCTCAGTACTTAGCACAGTACCTGGCATAGGGTAGGCACGCAATAAATAATACTTAGGATGAAAGCTGTTCTTTGAAAAAATCGCAAGGGAAGGATCTGCTTAAACATTCTCACCTTCCATCTGCATAGCATAAAACATATTTGCAATTGATTTATGCTAAATAAATAAGTGAATGGGAAAAAATAACTAGTCATGGGCTACGTAACAACATTTTGGTCAATGGCAGATCACATATAAAACAGTGCTTTCATCAAATTATAATATTGTATTTATATTGTATGTTTTCTATGTTTAGATACACAAATACTTGCCATTGTATTACGATGGCCCACAGTATTCAGTACAGTAGTTTGCTGTACATATTTGTAGCCGAGGAGCAATGGGCTACACCATACAACCCAGGTGTGTAGGTTTGTGTAATGACACTCTATGATGTTTGCATAATAACAAAATCATCTAATAACACATTACTCAGAACATGATCCCCATTGTTAAGTGACACATAACTGTATTTAGGGAAGAAGAGGCCAGTTCAGTTCCATAATTGTCCAAAAGGACAGTTTAGTTCCATAAACTTTGAGCGCCAGACTTGGCACTGGGTGCTGGGGCCACTGGGATAGCTAAAAATCAGGCCTTGTCTTCAGGGTGCTCATTGTCCGTTGGTGGTGACAATGTAGGATGACAGAGGAGTGATACTCTGTATTTAGGTCATTGGATGTGAAAGACATCTTTCTCCTCAGTTAGTATAAGGATGCATGAGACAGGCAGATACAGTTGGAAAGATGTCCTCTGGGACCCTTCCAATTCCAAGACAACCTGAACACACTCAGAGTAATCCTACATGTTAGTAAAAATGCCAAGAGCTGGGCCAGGACTCAGGCCTGTAATCTTAGCACTTTGGGAGGCCAAGGCAGGTGAATTCTTTGAGCCCAGGAGTATGAGAACAGCCTGAGCAAAAGTGACACCCCATCTCTACTAAAAATAGAGTAACTAGCTGGGCACTGTGGGCCTGTGGTTCCAACTACTTGGGAGACTGAAGCAAGAGGATCACTTGTGCCTAAGAGTTTGAGGTTGCTGTGAGCGGTGACGCCAAGACACTCTACCCAGGGTCACAGAGTAAGACCCGGTCTCAAAAATAAATAAATAAATAAATAAATAAATAAATAAATAAGAAATGCCAAGTTATCAAGAGGCTTAGCTTATGCGCGTGCGTGTGTGTGTGTACATGTATATGTGTATACACATATAAATATATGTGTATATGTATACACACACACACACGCATAAGCTGAGTGTGTATATAGCTGGTTTCAAGGCAACTAGCACACTTTTAGCTTCCCTTGCAAACATTTGCTAACTTGCTTGAGCTCTTACAATTTCATATATATATATATTTATACATATAAAATAATATATACATATAGTAGTATTTTAATTTATATAAAAAAATACATATAGTAGTATTTTAATTTAGGGGAAAAAACTGCTGAAAGTGTGTAATCAGCTTTCAAAGAATGCAAGAATCATGAAGACTTTGCTTTGGTTTGAAATTTAAACATAACTAATGTGGAAGCAACCCTCAAAGGAATGGAGGCCCCTAGTGTGAATATGAGGGTGTTTCTAGGAATGGTGGGAGGAGGAGGAAGGGAAGATTTGCATATATTGATTGGAATTTAGAATTTCAATACAGACCGCTAGTCCTAGAATTGTCTTAGTATTATATCCACTCTCATGAAAGATAATCTAGAATTTAGAAAAAAAATCTAGCCTGATGCTAGACAGCAGATGAGCTAGGCAGCCTGGAAAACTTTGAAGACCATGAATATGAGCCAAATTTAGCCTAGAGATGCATTTTGTTTGGTCAGAATAGCAAAACAGAAAATAAAAGCCAAAAAGGAAAGATCGGAAGAACTTGAATATCTTTAGCTAGAACAAGTGCTCTGTAGTTCATCACAGCTCCCGTCATTCCTTATAGTCTCACATTCACCTACCTACTTCTGGCCGCTATTTCCTTCCTGAACACTGAGCAGGCGTTAGAGTTTATGACCCCTGATCCAGTGACTTTTCTTATTCTCATTTAATAACTGAAAGAACAAGTGCTTCAGATTGGCATTGCAGAACCCCTAACTTTATGGGAAATTGTAAGAGCACCAGCAAGTTAGCAAATGTTTGCGAGGGAAGCTAAAAGTGTGCTGCTTGCCTTGAAACATCTGGGCTGGAATCTTGCCCTAGCTCCTCACTGCTCCAGATCTTATGCCCACCATTTGTCAGTTCTGTTCCTTACCACTGTCAGAGTACCCAAAGAAAAGGTGGACAAAAAGTTTCACTGCAGGGTGGTGCCTGTGGCTCAGTGAATAGGGCGCTGGCCCCATATGCCAAGGGTGGCGGGTTCAAACTCAGTCCCAGCCAAAGTGCAACAAAAAAATAGCCAGACGTTGTGGCGGGCGCCTGTAATCGCAGCTACTTGGGAGGCTGAGGCAAGAGAATCGCCTAAGCCCAGGAGTTGGAGGTTGCTGTGAGCTGTGTGATGCCACGGCACTCTACCCAGGGCGATAAAGTAAGACTCTGTCTCTACAAAAAAAAAAAAGTTCCACTCCATCCAAAACTCACTTTACAGTCACTTCAAGGATCAGAAAGTTTTTTCCTTTGCTATTTTCCATCCCTGGTAACTGGAGAAGAAAAGCAATACCAATTCAGGTGGAAGAAAGTACTAGCATTGCTTGGGGGACAGAGACAAGAGACATAATTAAGAGCACCAAGTATAAGGGATAAAGATGAAGGAGAAGTAAAGCAGACAAGAGAGAGCCAAACGTGAACTTGAGAGAGGCATGGTGGTGATTCCAAATAATGGTATGTTAGCTCTTCTTAACAGTTTCTTCGCTTTTCTCTGGTTATAGTCTCAAAACACCAGTACTGGAAAGAGCCTGGAGTAACCACCTGGCCCAACCTCCTTCCTCTACATAGGAAGGAAAGGAGGTAGAAGAGGAGTGACTTGTTCAAGTTCACACAGCAAGATAGTGATTTGCTGAGCTGAATCTTGAATAGGTTTTCCTGTGATTTTCTATGCTTTTTTTTTTTTTTTACTCACGAACATGCAATGGGAGGGTAGATCCACTCAGGAACAGGGGGTAATTTCTCCCAGACTGTCTCTTCTAAAGTAAATATAACCTAAGATTAGAGTGTTGGAGGGAACCTTCATTCATTCATTCCAAAGTAAGCACTACAGAGGAATGAAAAATGGCTTCTCTCCATCCTTCTAGATTCCACGGCTGGACTACAAGTTAAAATGACATAAGGCAGATTAACAAGAGAAAAACCACATTCTGTTACATATGTACTCATGAGGATTTTGCATAATATGAGACTTGAAGAAGGGTCAGATAATTGAAGCTGAAGAAAGGAATAGAAGTTTTGGGCTTCTGGGAGGTGGTGGCGACACATGTATGTAATAGAAGGATGAGAGGAGGAAATGTATAGTAAATAAAGTTTTTCTAATTATGCAGATAAAAAGTCTCTTGGGTAATAAAAGTTGTCTGGAGAAGCCCTCAGAAGAATAGGTGATTGTCTGGGATTGGTGTCCTCCTTCAGTCTCCTCTCCTATACCCCAGATTTAATCTTCCCAGGTTAATAAGATTACCATGGAGGGGATTCATAACAAGTGAGTTTCTTTTGGAGGATCCATCTTTAAGTTAATAAATGGAGCTCACAGAAAGCTGCATCTTCTATTTCCCAAGCATCCTCAATGCAAAGTAACTAACATATCAAAGCATCATATTTTGTGCTAGCATTTCCTGAATTCCTTTAGTCAGGAGTCAGGCACTGTGTTTGACTCTGGAGATAAAAAAGAACAAGAAAACATGATCTGTTCTAATGCTGGCCACATAGTACATGTTCAGGAATTCTTTATTAACTGTCTAGGGCAGTGCTGCCCAATAAAAACAGAGCTTGAGCCACAAATATGAACTAAATATATGATTTTCATTTTTCTAGTAGCCGCATTTAAAGGAGATAAAAAGACACAGTGGAAATTAATTTAAATAATAGCTTGCATTCAACTCAGTATAACTAAAACTATCATTTCTCTATATAATCAATATAAGGAACATTAATGAGATACTTAGCATTCTTTTTTTTGTACTAAGACAGTGATTTTCAACCAGTGTGACTGCGCATACTGGTGTGCTGTGAGAGGATCTTAGGTGTGCTGTGAAAAGTTTTAAAGATCATTAATTAAATTGTTTTCAAAAGAACTTCAAAGCATGTTAAGTATATTTTTTCTTAACTCTTTTTTTGATTAACATAATTGAAGTGTACTATGGAAATTTAACTATAGGTTCAAGTATGCCATGACATTAGAAGGTTGAAAAACTCTGTACTAAGCTTTCAAAATCCAGTATACCTTTTCTACTTACAACACACTTCAATTTGGACTAGCCTCATTTCAACTGCTCAGTAACCACATGTGACTAGTGAACATTGTACTGGACAGTGCAGGCCCAAGGTAAATGACAGCATCTGTTCCCAAATACCTAACTTTGCCAAAAATGTCAGGCTAGTCTATCTGCAACTTCATAAACTATGATTACATAGCATGGCCACATAAAACTGGTGTCTTAGTCTGTTTTGTGCCACTATAACAGAGTACCGGGAAGTGAATAATTAATAAGGAACAAAAATTTATTTTCTCAGTTCTGGAGGCTTAAAATTCCAAGATCAAGGTGCCAGCAGGTTAGCGCCTGATTTCTCTACATCCAAGATAGTGTTTTGAACACTACATCCTCTGCAGGGGAAGAATGCCACGTTCTCACAGGCCAGAAAGCAGGAGAGAGAGAACACACTCCTGCAAGTCCTTTTATAGTATAATTAATCCATGTATAAGGGCAGAGCCTCCCAACCTAACACCTCTCAAAAGGTCCTACCTCCCAGTGCTGTTGCATTGGTGATTAAGTTTCCAATGCATGAATTTTGGAGGCCAGAGCAGATTATAGCAGCAGGGAAGTAAGGTGAAAGTGACAAACGGGGGCAGATTCCAGAACACAGTAGATGTTAGGTCTTCAGGGATTTCATGATTTCATCTATTCATGACATGTCCTCAGCCAGTCAGCCAGTGAGCAAGGCAGCATCTGCAGCTGCACATGGCTTTGTCATTGTCGATGTTAAGAATTGTCATGCCAATTAAAGAGTGGAATAACAAAATCAGTGGTGCCTGTACTCTTCATGGTAAACAAGTCTGTTATATGCTCTAGACAGAAACCAGAAAACCCAATTCAAGTAATTCCTTTTGGTGTTTGCATGAGTGTGAAACTGCTCATCAGAGAAAAAACAAAATTTTAATGTGCGTTGAAAAGGCCAGAGGAACACAAACATGTCAACACAAATGACAGTGGCACTCTTAAATCTGAGGGTTCTCCAAGGTCTGTAGCTCTAACCCAAGAGAATGGTAGAGGTCTACTAACTTTAGAATTCTGGCCTCAACTCAGGACCTCAGCCTCCCCACTGCGAGCAGTGCCTTGTTCTCTGACTTTTATCTCCTCAAGCATCTCTACTTATAATTTCTTTGATGTGAGATATCCTGCTTCTATCATTTCTACCACACAAGATCAAGCTATTTACAGCACAGCTCTCAGGCTGTGTGGTGTAAAAAGTTAGCATCACAAAGTGGTCAGCATTGCTTGCTACTTTCATAAAACCATAAATTCTAAGTCAGCTCGGATTTCATTTTGTTCCCAGAATCACATACTGTTAGAAGGGACCTTATAGATAATCTAGTTCCTTTTCTACTCCTTTATTATAGATGAAGAGACTGAAGCCCAGAGAGGGGAAATGACTAGCCTTCGAACTTACTGGAAGGTAACTAGAACCAAGGGCTTCCTGTGCTCTTTACAGCATTTCCAGCTGACTCTTGGTTTTGAGAAGGCAAAATGTTTCAAGGTATCAAGGAATGACAGCAAACATCAGATCTCCATTCAGTGAATACCTTGACCTCAACCTCTTGCCAGTTCAGTCAAGATTTTTAAAGGCCTGTTTTTCCAGTTCTGAGATATTTAACTTTTGGGGAACTCCATGGCTATAAAACATACCAGCACGTCCTCTTGCATTCTTTGTATTAATTTTCAAGAAATAGTGATTTTCTTATTTCCTAGTTCTCTACTGGAGCCCTATTCCAATGCAATTATGCCTACCCTTCCTGCCCCTACCTACCATTGTCACCTCCAAATCTGGAAATAGGATTTGACAGTGACGAGTGTGCCCTCTGCTGACTGGATGTCTGCTCTGCAGTTATGTCCACAGAACTGATACTTTCACATTTAGAGCCTCAGCTACCTGAGAGATACATTAAACAGAAACAAGGAGTGAACAAGACTTTATCTCGTATGAAAAATCTATCAATTTTATGACAAACCAATGTCATAGATACTTCTGATTAGTCCTTATAATGAGATAACAAACTATTATTCAAGAACTTTCCAAGTTCTGATTTTCCATAGATTTGCCAGAAAAGGTACATTTCCAGAATTTGCCATCCTTCCACCCTACACAACAAGTTAAAACGTAAACAGTGCTTTCAAATGTGGACTATAACTCAGTACAATAACATGCTTTTAAAATAGAACTTAAAAGGAGCTCCTTTTCTGGGAGCATGAAAAGTAATTAGAAATACATTTTGAGTCCTTCCTAGATCCCCAGCTCTCCTGGGGTGTGCTTTAGGATGTGTCGGCTTTTCTCACACGCCTTCTCCTGCCCTCCCCCCACCAGAGCTGCCTTGGGAGCTGTGAGCCTCTCATTCTCAAGCCTTTTCAGCTGCAGGCCTCCCTGTGCTCTCCCAGCATTGCTTTCTACCAGGGCCTCTCCTTTCCCTCTTTTCTTTTCTTTTTTTTCTTTTCTTTTCTTTTTTTTTTTTTTTTCTTTTCTTTCTTCACTGTCTAAGATCAAAAGAGGCACCTCCAAGGCTATATACAACCCACAGGGACAGACCTTTGCGCTGACACTGGAATATGTTTGCCACCAAGTGTAGTTACCAGGGAGGAACAAACGCCAACCCATTTGAAAGTGTCCAGGAGCTTAGTGTTAGGACTGAGGCACAGACCAATTTGGGAGTGGGTAGAGTGGGGCCTGGAATCCTACAGTCTGCACATTCTTTTCACCTATCTGGGTGAATTGACAGATCCACACTTTTGTTTGGGGTTCTGACTCAACTCTAGTTTGATTCTCCCATGAAGGGTCAGGAGATGAGAGGACAGGAAAGCTGTCTCAGAAAGCTGGAGAGGAAGAGGACAAGGGATGCCTCAATATCAGCTTCACATTTGGGCAGGAGAAGAAACAAAGGAAGCCACCAGACAAAGGAGAAATAAATCCAGGAGGATCCAGGAGGAAGGAGGAATAGGAGAGTAGCTCCAAGATGGCCAACAAAACCTGAGTTCTCATTCAACCCAAAACATAGGAACATGAAGGCCCTCCCCAGACATTGCTGCAACCTGCCCTTTTGCTACCAGGTGGCAAACAGCCTTCATCTTTGACTTCTACCCAAGCTTCTGTGGTCACTGCCTCTGAACCTACTGAGGGAAGCCCCAAAACATGGTTAGAAAAGACAACTGATAGCATTCATGCTGATAATAGTTCAAAGTATGGGACCAGTTGGGTGTATGTGTAAATCAAGATGCTAGGGAATGGTGGAAAAACTTGAATACAATGTCTAATGTAGATTTCTCTTTCCTGTTTCACTAGTAGCTAGAAAAGACTATCAAGAAAAGATTTAGCATCATTGTTCTTGGAGACAAAAACTTAGCCCTGGGTTGAAGAAAAGAGCAAGTTGGAGAGGTGAGAGTGGATCTGTGAGGTGAAGCTGAGAGTTGGTGGCTGCTGTGACAGAGAAGGTGGAACCTTATCCCGACTGACCACAGCCCAGAGGCACTCCAGGGACAGACAGGTAACCTCCCCCCTCCATTCTCCCTACAAGCCCTGCTAGTAAACTCAGTGCCCACTTTTCCTTTGGCTAGAGGTTTCCTGGATTTGGTGAACAAGTGGCAACGAGAAGTGGGGGTGGAGTGCAGACCTGTGGGTTCTGGGAGTACACGTGTGAGCCAAATGTCTCAAGGTACTAAGAGATGGGGTTTGTCTTCTCCATCGGTGGAGATAGGATTGAATTGTGCCCGGTGAAGTGGTGCCAACCCAATCAGTTTTAACAGATGTTCCTGAAGTGTCACTGGGGAACCTAAAGTGTGCCAGGCTCACTACAAATTTCGAGGCGCTCAAGACCTCCACCCACTGCATTTGGGATAGGCTGTTTCCCGTTGCACGCTCCCCACCCCTCAGCCCTGCTCCTGTAACCTCAGGCTCCATCCTCTCGGGCCAGGGGCCAGGAAGGTGCCTTCGAGATCCAAACTTCAACCCCAGCTCCAGTGCCCTCTCCCCTGCCCTGTCTACCTGTAACTCTGTGTCCCTGGAATCCCAAGCTGGTCTGAATAATGAGTGCATTGCGCGGCTCTCTCTGTTGATTTAATACAAGTGCACCGTGAACGCGGAAAAATAAATAGAAGGACCAAACATATGACTCTCCATAGTGAAAAGTCTTTTCGAATAAATAAAAAGAGGCTGAGTTTTCACAGTTGAATGTAAATTCCTTTGAAGTGGAACTAATCATTTCAAGGATAGTTCACGTTGTCCTAACAACGCGGGTGAATGGCAAGGGCCCTTCTTTTTGTTAAAGATATGTTTTCTTTCTTTCAGTCAAAACTGATGATGATACTCCTTTCACGCTCTGTCCTCCAGGATCGTAAATCTCCACTCCCAGCTACCCAAATCGCACTTTCAGAAGCCAAGCCCCCGCGGGTGACCGATTCTCAGACCGGGGCCAGAGCGCACCAGCTTCCTGCCGGTCTCCGCCCCAGCCCTGCGCCTGTCGGAGCCTCCGGGGGCCCAGCCCACCTCCCAGCCATAGGGGGCGCTGCGGCAGGGGAAGCGTGCTTCCCGGACCTGGAGTGCAATTGCAACCAGCGAGCGAAAAGTACTGGGCGCCCAGGCTGTAGCTTCAAACTAAGCGGGATACCACGACCCTCATATCCTCCAAGACCCCTGTCAATCTTCCCCCGGCCCTAGGAATATGAAAACCATTCACAAAGGCAGTGCGCCCCTCGTGCTTATCGGTAGCTGATGCCCACTTATTGGGAGGAAAGGTCATCTCTAAACAATTGCGTTGACCAAGCCACTCAGAGCCTAACTTTTCTCTCCCAACCAGCGCCTCTTTTGCAATCCCGAAGACCTCAGCGCCCTAAGCCCCCTAGACTCCGGGTAGGGTGGGGAAGCAGTCACCCCTTCCTTGACGCACCGAACGGTGCAGCCACTATTTGTACCGAAGAGAAGTGGGCTGGGATTAGCGACCTGAGAAAGTATACTTGTGACATTGGGAAGAAGAAAGTTGTTTCCAGTTCACCTACTCCGAGGCCCAGAGGTGAAGGAGGGCGCTCCAGACATCATGTCGTCCCCCCTGGGTCGCAGACACGCTAAGCCAGGGGTCAGAGGGGCTAGCTGGGTTCCCTTGTGCTAGGGAGACATGGCCTAACCCTTCATCTTTCTGCGCCCCGTCCCGACTGAAGAGGGAAAAGTCCCCACCAAAGAGAAAGGAGTGACATTTTTCAGCTCGAACAAAGAATGTGGCCGACTGTGAGCAGCGGCAAGGGTGGGCCAGCGCTGGACCGGTCCGGACACAGCGTGGTGAGCAAAGCTTCCTTGCAAGGAGCTGGCTGCTCCCTTAGTGCTCAGCTCTTACCCAGGACAAGGTGGCATTCTGGCGGCCAAGCCAGGCCCATTTGCTTCCCGTACCCTCCATGGAGCACTGCCGAGTTAGAAGTGTCGCCAGGGAAAGCAAGGGGCTGATTTATTTGCCCTGGTTGGCGTGCAGTCTTGCCTCTTGGGGCCGCGGCCAGACTCCAGCGTTGACCATTTACATTCCCTTGGATTTTAAGCTCTTCGCCTCACCCGTGGGTGAGAACCCGCCTGCGCGCTGCGGGCGGCCTCTTTAGAACTAGTGCAGCCTCCCCAAAGTGGGCGGAGGGCGGGATAAGGGGTGTTAGGCCTGGCGGCGTCAGACAGCCGGACAGAGTCTGCACGACCGACCCACCACCCTTGCCCTGCCGCGGCCTGCCAGATCTTTGGGACCCAGATTCGCGGCCCCCAGAAACCAAGAGGAAGCAACTCGGGGAAAGTTCATCAGCAGGGCAACTCCGAGGAACTTGGACCCAGTCGCTAGGTCGGCAAGGGGTTTGATTATTCAAAAACACTCTTCTTTCTTTGAAACAAAACGAAACAAAAATTCCAAACTCGAGACTGGGCTCTGCCAACCTTGGAGATACGAGCCGGGCCCTGCAGCTGTTTCTGCCCTGTTTCTTCCGGATCACCCCTCACCCCCTCCTCCACCCCCTAAGTTACACCGGGAGTATTTGGAAGGTTCGGGGGCAAAATCGGGATGATTTTGTAGGAATTCCTCAATTCCTTCCAAAGAGCCGAGCTTTTCTGCTGTCCTAGGGTAGCCAAGGCACTGTTGGCATGTTGCTGCCAAGAGTCCTTCCATCCTCAGTTTCTCCATCTGTCAACGGGGAGTAATGCCGCCCCCTCGTTGCTTGGAGAAATAAAGCTAATGTCTGGGGAACATGGGCTCTGGCACTCCGTAAAGTGCTCCGAAAAGCTTTATTTACCTCTCAGGACCCTGCATGCCCCAGCTCTTTAGCTGGCGGACTTGTCTGATTCCAACCTTTTATGCGGAAAACCCGCGTGAGCGCTGAAGGCGGCTTCCTTGTCCATGTTCTTGCTTGTGAGGATGAGGTTGGCCACCCACTGCGGAACCCATCGTCTGTAGGCGGGGCAGCGTTGTGCCAGCTACGGCAACAACTCTCTTTCCTGTCCTCAGCTGTGGCCTGGGGGCCAGGATACAGGGGTGAGCCGCCTGGGGGCTCCTTTTTGTCTTCTGGCTTCTGCCCTGTAGGGCCCGAGAAAGGGTTTAGGGACGGTCTTTGAGCACTTCTGAAAGCGGGGGATGGGGGGAAACAGGACCCTGAGGCAGCGCCCTATTCAACCTAGGCTACTGGAAGAAAGCAGGTGGCCAGCTCATTGGCCTTCTTGCTAGCCCACGTTTGCCACTGAACTGCACAAGATTGCAGGGCCCTAGCCAGGCGCGGCCGCCTGCACTCAGTTTAGCCCTGCTGACTGTTCGGTGGCCAGCGGGAGGGAGGCGCTATCTGGCTGTTCCTTCCAGCCACCGCGCAGCGACTGCGGAGGTAACATCTGTGCCCACCCCGCCTCCTCGCCCCCCTCCACTCTCCACGCCACCTCTATTTTTTTTTTAAAAAGAAAGAAAACGAAAAACCAACCTTCCTTTTTCTCCACAATAGAAGCACCAGGAGGCCTTTCACTTGGCCAATCTCAGGAGTTTCATATGAACTTCATTAAATCAATTACTCGGTGAACACATCACAATTTATTTGCAATTAGTATCAAAATGTCTTACTTTTCTTAATAGGTCGGAGCAGATGTAGCTACAGAAGGGACAACGCGTTTTCGTGAAATCTATCTCTTGCAACATATTAATCTTCTGGTCAGAAGAGAAGGAGAAATTCAAAGGCAGTTTAGAGGAGGAGTAAAAAAAGCACGCTGGAGAAAATGCGATCCGTGCAGGTGTTGGAGCAGCTTGTGTTATAATTGTATCTAGCAAAAAGGTTGCCTTTATTATCTGTAATGATCGAACAAAAGTCATCGTAATTAAACGTCTGGTTTTCTCCTATGACTGAGAGGTGCGTGTTTGAAAGGCGCCCGGTTCAGCTAGGGACTTCAAAAATGGTTAACAAGACGCCCCGTTCCTTGAATAGTGGCTTTGTCTTAAGGGGTGTGGGGGGAGAAAAGAAACAAAAAAGAGAGAGAGAACAGTTATCTAATTTTCATTGCCCCAAACCAGAGATTTATTGATTGCGACAACAGTTTTATTGTACTCAGGGAGGGGGTTGTTTGCAGGTTTATAGAAACTGATTTACTTTCGTTTGGATGTAAAATCATATGCAACAGTCTCCCGTTGGAAGGTTGGACCTCAGCTCCTGTTAATACCATTAGTGACACAGGATCGAATTTCAAATGAAGCCTGGTGACAATTACAGACGGAAACAGATGCCCTGGGAAATTTAGGTCAAGTGTTCAAGATTCTGGTTTCATGGTCAAGGTTGTCTTGGGGGTAACCTTCAGGAGACGCTCATAAATCTGTCTTCCTCTCTGAACTAAGGATGAGCCTTCCAAGGGCGTGATCCAGAGAAAAGGAGGGGGAACAGAAAATTTATTTAGAGAGTTCTCAGGTCACCGATAAAAAAGACAAGCCCAAGTGTTATAAAATTGGTCAAATGTTCTGGGCCCAACAGAGGCAAAAGAGGGGCCCCAGCTACTCATGGGGCCACTGCAGGGAATAACTTACTTTTCCCGCCTGAGCCGAAATGACCTGACTTCCCGCGTCCCACTTAATCTCTAGCAGGTATACATGGGCGCTGCCCCTTAGCCTCAGAGCCTTTATTATACTCATCGGTAAAATGGAAATCACCGCACTGCCCTGATCTTCCCGGAAGAGTGGTGGTGAGGATTAAATGTGATAACGAATTTGAAAGCGTCCAGGCTTTCAAATGGAATGTGCTATTGTGAAAGCGCACTCACCTCCCTTTTCATTTTAATCCCTTGCCCCTGCTCGAAGTGACAAAGACACCCTGCCTCTCCCCTTCTCCATGCGGAACCTTCCCCGAGAGCCGCCCGCCTGGACTCTGGCAGATACCCACGTCTTCCTTCGGGGTATAAAAACATGTTGTCTTTTCACGGGGCTCTTCATCCCAACCGGCCTCTTAAAGCGTGGCACTCTTCAGGTTTACGTCCCTCTGGTGGGTGTTTTCCACTTGACAACTCTTTTAAAGACGTAGAACCATATTTTATTTACTGCCTACTATAAATTATTTACTAGCAGGCTGAGGTAATTCCATTAAAGCCGCATGGTTTGTTTATACCGAATAGTTATCTGGGGACTCCTTGCTCGCCTTAGAGCTCAAAGCTCTGGAGAGGTGGGGATGGTTCATGCCTGCTAGAGATACCCACAGAAAGGAAAGGGGTCCATAGGCAAGGAAAACCGCTTTTTTTCTCTTGATGATTCATTCACAATTAAATACAATCCAATAACCGTCGTTTTTTGTTTGGTATGAAGTATCATTACCAGCGATGCTTCCTCACTTCCCACCCCCACCGTCATCCCTAGTATGAACTGTCTCACACTTAGTAGCAAGATGACGTCTTTCCAGGCACTAACTTGACGTTGGCATCCATACTACTTTGGTGAGGATGAAGGATTGAGTTGGGGAAAAATGCATAGGGCCATTCCTGAGATGACAGGAGAAGAGGAGAACTCCGACTTCCTGCAGGAGTTGCCGGGAAGAAATAAAGCACTGACAAATTTGGCTCTGGTCTCTTCCCCCAACACGTGTATCTAGGCAGAAAAGGAGTAGAAAAAAAACCGGCCCCAGGGAAGGCACCAGGTTGCACAGGTGGGCTGTGGGGGACGAGGGGAGGTGGGCACACACACGGGCTTGTGTCTCTCTCAACTCGATTTTAGCACTGGCCCACTGAGTTAGTTCTTTCAACTTCTTTGACTCTGCGTCATGTGTTTGTAAAACAATTGGTCAATTGACTTCTCTCTCTCAATTTAGGGACATCTTTGGAAACACCAAACAATCTAGGAGATACACGGGCCTTTGTCGGGAGGAGGAGGAGGCTGTTTGATACAAACATAAAGGAAACTTTTGTCTGACCTCTGTCTTAAGTTATGTTGTCCTGGGAGAAGGGGAGGGATTTTTCTGTTTTTCTGGTAGTCTTCTTAAAGCGAGGCAGAATGCTCAGAATGTAGTAGTGATTGTCTGTTAGTTTCCCACCTGGTTTTGCAGATGGGCTATCAGAAGGGTTGGGTTATCATCATCACACAGAGAGAGCTAAACAGGACACCTGGATGAAAAGCCAGTCGTCTCTTCCATATTGAAGCAATATGGAAGTGTTCTCCAACAGATAGAAAGGTCACGTATTTCCTAGTTTCTTTTTCTTTCAGTTAAAATGGAGACAGAAAAAAAATCATATTAGTCTCAGTGAGTGAAAGACCAACTGCTGTTCATTACAGAGCTCAAGGCCTTGCATTAACTTAAATATGCAGAACACATTTTGCATTCTTAGCAGTTAAGTTCTTCAATAATTTGAAATTCAATCACATACTTTTAATAATTTGGGATTATGTTTCTTGGTAATTTAGTTATCTTTATTAGTTTAAGTTCGGTTTTATCAAAAAGGGGGAGAAAAATTATATGTGTAAACACCTTAAGTATGTAAATACTGCATCAGGGATTTTGTGATGATGGAGATGCCAGTTAACCCTGTGAATACCAGGTTGAATGTACATTACCTAACAATGACTTTTTTTAAAAAATTGAGGTGCAATTAATGTAACAAAATTAACCATTTTAAAGTGGTACTTAGTATATTCACGATTTTGTGCAACTACCACCACTATCTAGTTATGAAACGTTTATCAAGCCCAAATAAAACCCTGTACCTAATAAGCCATTACTCTTCATTCTTCCCTCCAGCCCAGGCAAATCTTTTTATTGGTGCTTTTATTTTTTTAAAGTAAGTATTTTCCTCAATAGCAAAGTTTTTATATGCTACTATTTCCTTAAAATCTGTTTTATCACATTCTAATCCATACATATAGGTACAGACACAAAGAGAGAGAGGATAAACGACATAATCTGCTTACTTGTATTTGTTCTAGAACCCAATAGGTTTCCAAATTGGTATGTGCAACATGGGTCTTTTTAATGAATGGGTGGATCCCTGGGCAACACTTACAAATACTTTGCTAGACATTGTGGGAGGGACATGAGTTTGAAGCAACAGTTAATCTTGCTGTTATCAATAGAAAATGGATTAGAGTGGCATTTTCTCTTTTGAAATGTAATTCATAAAGTTTAACAAAGCAATAGTTATAGTCAACCTTTTGGGAGAAAAGGGGTGCTAGGATGAGTTGCTGTAAATCATTTGTTTCTGGCCATCAGAACTGTGCCCTGAATTCACAATTATGTTAAAACTTTGTGAAGAGTTTAGAATTGTCAGAGTTTCATCTCTGTGCCCTTGTGTGTATTGACACATTTATTTCACACAGGCTCACTACAAAGACAAAAGGAAATATGACTGTGGCTTAAGAATTTTAATCAAAATTGAAGCTACCATTCATGAAATTAGGGCCACAGTGTCTGAGGCCATTGCAGAAACTGATGGAAGCAAGAGGTCAGGATTGGCCCAGCATCATGAACTCAGACAGATTTTTAAACCCTGTCTATCACTCTGCCTGGATTGATGTGGAATTAAAAGAGCAAACAATGTATTGGTGGGCAAAATCATGGGTGGTCAGTTCTGTAGTTCAACATTTTGCTTCACTCTATTGGGAGAATGATAGTTTTCAGAGGAGCTCTCTGATTTTGACCCTTATTGATATATTATAAAAGCTGTAATTTACGTTTAATTTTTGTACTTAGTGCATTGTGAAGGGAAAACTAAAAATGATACCCAGAATTGTTTCATGTCTTCTGATACATTCTTCCAGCAAAACATATTTCTCTTTTTGCTTTAACCATTCTTTCTAAAGCAGAGTTTTTTTTTTTTTTTTTTTTTTTTTTTTGGCCATGTTACTATGGACATTTTGGACTGCATAGTTTTTTGTTGTGAGAAATTGTACTGTACATGCTATCTAGGAAGTTTAACAGCATTCCTGGCTTCTGTCCACTTACTAATTGCCAGTGCTTCCCATCTAGTTGTGACGATGAAAAATGTTTTCAGAAATTGTGAAGTGTCTCCTCAGGGCCCAAATCATCCCTGTTCTTGAACCAAGGTTCTACAATATTATGTTTGATTTTACAACAAATTGTTTTCTTTCCTGATTGAACTTTGTAAAGTACATAATCTTATACTCAGCAAAGATATTGGAGGTCCCTAATTCATCAAATAGGTAGGCTATTAAGGACAAAGATATGACATTAAATCCTACATATGAACTTGGTGACCTCAAGGAAGTCAATTAACCTTCCTGAGCCTTAGTTTCCTCCTCTGTAAAATGATCCTCAAAAGATCCATGTGAGGATTAAATAAGATAATGAGTGCTCAGAGCTTGACATGGCACCTTGCACACAGTAGGCAAGTACTAAGTGTGTGATGTGGTTAGTTACTGGATGCCTGCTGTGCACCAAGCAATATGTGAAGCCCTCTTCTTCATTCCTGGATTCCTGTTTCACGGCCAGGACAAATGTGAGCGGTAAGGGCTCAGCCTTCCTTATTAAAACAATCACCTGTAAAGCATGACAGTTTTTCTAAGAAGTACTGCAAAGCTGTGGCTGTGCCCTCAGTCTTTGGCTCTTCTTCACTCTTCTGGGGTCTTCCCCTTGGGTTCCCAATGCCACTCTCAGTGCTCCCCCTTCTATTCTTTGGACTCAGGTCTAGTTAGGTATGGAAGTCCCTTTCTGCATTTGCCCTTAGCATAGCTGGAAGAGCCAACATTTGCCAAGACTATTCATCTAATCACTGAGGGGGAATAAGAAGGGAACAATTCTAGAAAAAACAAATCACATAAAAATAGATGTCTCAGAGGTTTCTGATATTTTCATCCTGGTAAAGATTGCAAAGAGCCTTGCTGGACTCCAATTCCCTTCTAGCTATATTCTAATGCAGTCCCTCAGAAGATGAGTATGTTTATCCTTGACAAATTGTGATGAGTACTACAAAGGCAATAAAGCCAGGCATTGTAATAGAGTTGACTGTATTAGGATGACAGAAGTCACGGGTGTTTTCTGCCAAGATGCTATTTGTGCTGATGTCTTAAGGATGAAAAGGTGCTTATCTAATGAAGACTTGGGGTAAGAACATTCCAAGTAGTAAAAACTGCAAATACAAATGCCCTGAGTTAGGACTGAACTAAGCATTATAATTTAACAATGCTCACTATATTCCAAGCACTATTTGAAGAATTTCTCATGGACAAACTCACTTCTCTCAATTAGGCGAGTTAGTACCTATGAGCTAGGTACTATTATCATTCCATTTTACAGATGGAGGAAATGGACATACAGAAATCTTAAGTAGGTTGACCAAGACCACAGAGTTAAGTCATTGAGCCAAATTCAAGTTCAGGCGTTCTGACTTCAGAATCCAGCTATTAAACTATTATGCTCCATTTCCTGGGGCAGAGAGAAAACAAGGGGAAGTGCAGGTGAGAGGAAGCTGGGAAGGCAGAAGGGGATCAACCCATGTGGAAGCTCTGTAGGTCTAGGAAGGAGTTTGTCTTTTACCTACAAGCAGTGAGGAGGTCCTAAAATATTTTGAAAATAAGAATGAGATGATCTGGTTTACACTTTCACAAGATCACTCTGGCTTCTTGTGGAGATTAGACCTCATGGGTCAAGGGTGGAGTTGACAAGACCAGTTAGTGGTTATTGAAGGAGGGAGGTGAGGAGGTTCTGGACTAAGGATAATGGTGACAGAGAGAAATGAAGGGATTCAGTGAAGATGTTAAAGGTACAGTTGATGGGACCCCCTGGTGAACCAGATGAAGGAGTTAGTGAAAAAAAGAGGAATGAATCAAAGATGACTGATAGGTTTGAGTTTGAGCAACTGGATTTATGGCTATACTGCCTTCCTGACCTCTAGGAACTGAGGTCAGGAACTGAATATTCAGCCACTGAATCTTGTTGCTTCACAGGACAAATGCCAATTCTTTTTTTCAGAGTGTTCAGAATACCAAAGTTCTCACTCAGTTCCAGTGTTTAATTTGAGAAAACACCTAATTTGGACCTACAATGTATGGCAAACTCAGTGGTTAACGTTCCCTGAGGTAGTCATCAGTTCACTCCCAAAGCATTATGGAATTACTCCTTAAGGTAACTCCATTTCACCTTTACAGACAGTATGGCAAATAAGAAAAAAAAAAAATAACACAAAAATCTAGCATGCAGGATGAGTTCACGGGCTCTGGAGTCAGACATAATTCATATCCTTGCACCACCACTGGTTCTCTGTATTACCTTTAGTAATTTACAGAACTTCTCAAAGCTTCAGTTTCCTCATCCATAAAATGGTATAATCTCTTTGATTGTTAAAGAATGCATGTAAAGTGCTAATTAAGTACCCAGCACATCACATTTGTTGAAATTAATCATTATTACTGCTATTTTCATCTATTAGTTTTAATTCTGGTCTGGAAGCAATAACGAATATGCCTCCTTTTCCTCAAGGCAGCATTTACCATTTGTGAAGAATATCTACCTTTCTGAATTGGCTCTTCCAAAAAACATCTAATTCTTTGATTTGTTCTAGAACCCTCCACATCCTTAGCTTATTAGGAATGTTTCCTTGCCTACTCTGCTGCTATCTCAGAACACAAGGCTAATTTCATTAGTTAAGCAATTCTTTTTTTTTTTTTTTTTTTTTTTGACAGAGTCTCAAGCTATTTCCCTGGGTAGAGTGCTATGGCATCACAGCTCATAGCAACCTCAAACTCTTGGGCTTAAGCAATTCTCTTGCTTCAGCCTCCCAATTAGCTGGGACTATGAGCACCCACCACAATGCCCTGCTATTTTTTAGTTGCAGTTACTTAGCAGGCCCAGGCCAGGTTTGAACCCACCACCCTAGGTGTATGTCCAGGGCCCTGCCAACTGAGCTATGGGCACTGCCAAGTTAAGCAATTCTAAAAGGTTATCACATTTATGTTCTGCTGTACAAACCTTTATAATTCAATAATTCTACATGATGTAATATGGATAAAGCATGACTTAGAAATTGGAAGATCTAGATCCTCCTTTACTTCATGGCTATATATACCAGGGAAAGCCACTTAAACTTTCTGTGACTAGTTTCCTTGTCCATAAAATGGGGATCCCACTACTATCAACTGCACAGGAACATTGTGAAGTATAGTCCAAATGAGGCAATATTAGTGAAAACACTTGGTGAACCGTCAAAGAGCTAAATAAATACTTTTCTTCTTTAAAATGGACAGTTATGTTACATAAAGATAAGTTCTCCTGATTTGCACATGAAAAACTGGGGCACTAAAATTCAACTAAGACAAATTGTGAATTATTAAATTTTACTCTAATATTGCTGAACAAAAAACTGGAAATGCATTGTGAGCGAAGACAACTGCACTGCAGGAAACTAGCTAATGTTTGCTGATCCCCAGGGTATGTTTGCTGTGGTTTCAAATGTTTATTGCCTAACCTAGAATTCAACCTTAACACGCAGAGTAGAAATGTCATACTCAATCCCAGACTTACAAATTTACCTCTCCTCTATGATGTAGGTAAAATAAAGAGAACATGGAATGCTTTTGTGCCAGGTACTGTGATAAATCAAATATTTGTTTTTAAAAATTGAAAATAAATAAAAGACCAATATGTGTTATACTTATTAATCCAATTTATTCATAGAATTATAAAAAAATCAATCATCCTTTTAATTTAAAAATATATCCACACTGTGTGTTAAAAAGGAACTCTTTTAATTATACTTTTCTCAGGTTGGATTAAATTGTGAACTAAAATAGCTCTGTTCAGTCTCTTTTCTCAAGCTCTTAAAGTCTTAGAAATATTTGAGGTTTGACTATATCAGAATTGACAAAATACAATTTCTTCTTTCTCCAAAAAAATTCAACATTCTTTATATTGTTGAAGTGGCTTCAAAAACATTTATTTTTTACTATCTAAGCATTCTATAAAATAATGTTCTTTTTAATTTTTTGTAGTTTAAAATGTTTTAAAATGAAAGGCAGGAAAACACATACAAATCAAAGTTTTAATGAGCCAGAGAATTTTCCATCCATACATAAAATAATGAATAAGTTAGTGCGTAAATAAAGAAAAATGAGTTGGCAAAATATAGATTAAATTTACTTATAAATGTATAAATGGACAATTAACAGCCTAAGGTAATATTTGGAGAAATGCATTTAATATTTTCCTAAACTAATTTTTTATTCCTTTTGAAAATATTTAATCTCCTTCAATTTCTGCAGCCATCCTTTCCACAGATTTTTATAGAGCACCTCCACCATGGCTAGTAATTGTCTAGATGCCATGTGAGATACAAAGATCTATACGACACGGCCTGTGCCCTCAAGGAATTTACAAGCTGGAAGTAGTATCATGTTCTTTAAACACCTTAGACAGTGTAAACAGAAACTATAAGCTTATAAAAGTGAGCAAATCTACTCCAGAACTCCATTTTGCAATATTACTACCTCTGATTTGATAGCTGACTTACTTCTTTACAGCAGAGACAATTCCTGTCCTCTTTGTCCTTATCTTTCTCTGTTTTCTTCTCCTTTTTCTGTCTCCTTCTTCATTGTTCACATCATCATATTTTTATTCATGTATTTAAAACGCTTGCTGATAGTGCTTGGTCCTTAAGGTTATTTATTATTTTATTCTTTTAAATGGTGGTAAGGCCAGAAGCAACAGCTCTAATTGTCCTAGGAATATTACAAAAAATTTAGAATAAAGAAATAAAAAGCAACATTAGCTTCACATGATTAATGCTTTCTCCACTACATAGTGTTTTATAACTTTAGGTAAATTGATCCAATAAATAATTTAGAAATAACCTAAATATCCATTGACTGGAGGAAAGGCTAAATAAATTATAACCCTTCCATGCTATGGAACAGTAAGTAGTAGATTAATAGAATAAAGTAGATCCAAGGTGTGTTAGATAGTGAACTGGAAGAAAGAAGTAATATTCTGTGATAATTGTTGGCCATGTGCAAGAGTTATACCTCTTAACCCATATTTTTAAGGATTTTCAAGGGCAGTGTTCCCACAAAACAGAGTGAAAGCAGGGACACAGGAGATAAGTAAAATGGGAAACAAAGGAAGTGTTCTTTTCACACTTTCTGCTGCCTGCTTCTTTTCACTGCTCTGAGGCCTATTTGATCGCAAAGGAAACAAACTCATCTAATACCTGCTCTCTGGTGTTTGCATTTAACTGTAGAATACAATTCAATTTATGTCTGCAAAAATATGGGGGATTTGTGAACAAGAGGGGTGAGGAAAAGTTTAATTATATGAGCTTCAGAACCGAGAGCTTTTTTTTTAAGGGAGGAGGAAGGAAGAGTCGGAAGAAGAAGTAAAGAGGGCGCCTATTCCACCTCCTTGCACACCTTGGAATACCTTATTCTATTAATCTGCTTCGTGCTGTTTCATCGTGGGAATGGGCTATAATTTATTTAGCCTTTCCTCCAGTCAATGAACATATAGACGATTTCTAGGTTTTTTTTTTGTTTGTTTGTTTGTTTTTATATCACATACAACCCCATTTTACTAAGCAGCATTTTACTAAGATTCTTCCATAGAAATAACTCTTTCTCTTCAAGGAAGGAAAAGAAGTGAACATTTCTCTGTATTTTATTCTGTAGTTGAAGATCACAAAATGTCAGAACTCAAGGGGACTTTAGATACCATTTCCTCTTTCTTCAAAGCTCCAATCTCTTATCTCCCATCCTTACTGTCACTTAATGGTTTTGTTTCCTATTTCCTTGAGAAACTGGAAGTAATAAGAGGAGATCATCCATAGGTTCTTAGGCCCTCATGTACACACCTACCTGCAGCTTCTGGACCACTATGTTTGGCTTTCTCACCAATTTTATGGAAGAGCCATCTGTGCTTCTGGCAAAGGACAAGTCTCCTGGTGTACAATAGGTTCTATTCTCCTGCCATGCTTGAAGACGTGCCCTTGAAAATTGTCCCCTCTTCCTTCTCCATTATCAAATTTTCTGAAATGAATTATTTCCATTGGCATTACAATCTGTCATTATTTTTCCATCTGAAAGAATATACTTTTGGTCAGGGCGTGGTGGCTCATGACTATAATCCTAGCACTCTGGGAGGCTTAAGTGGGTGGATTGCTTGAGCTCAGGAGTTCAAGACCAGCCTGAGCAAGAGCAAGAGCCTGTCTCTAAAAATAACAGAGTCTTGTGGCAGGCACCTGAACTACCAGCTACTTGGGAGGCTGAGGCAAGAGAATCGCTTGAGCCCAAGAGTTTGAGGTTGCTATGAGCTATGATGCCATGGCACTCTACCGGGGGCAACAAAGCCAGACTCTGTCTCAAAAAAAAAAAAAAAAAAAAAAAAAAAAAAGGACTGTACTTCCACCTTTAGATACTGCCGCACTTCTTTGCTTCCTTCTCAGCCTAAATTCCTCAAAAGAGTTGTCTATACTTATAGACTCAAATTTTAATCCTTTCATTGTGTTTTGAACCTGATTTACTCAGGATTTTGTTCTGCCTACTCAAACTGCTCTTATCAAGGTCGTGAATAAATTCTACTCATGGGACTTTTGAATCATCTTATTTCTTGACCTGTCAGCAGCATTTGACAAACTCGATCACTTTTTCATACTTCGATCCACTTCCTCTTTTTGGCTTCTAGGACATTAGTTATAATATTGTCTCCTCTCTCATTCCTTACATTAGTGATTTGGGTCTTATCACCCCCCCCCCACCAGCTGATTGATCTACTGTATGGGAGGGGAAAATAGTTCCACTCCATCCTTCTAGGTTCTTTCGCTGAGCTACAAATTATGAGAAATTGATGTAAAACACATTAATAGGAGAAAAAGTATGCAGATTTATTCCATACACTGGGAACCACATGAAGGAAACATGACAACTCAAAACCCAATGATATCTAGACACTTATACAGTCATGCATTGCTTAAAGACAGGAGTACATTCTGAGAAATGCATGGTTAGGTAATTTTGTCATTGTGTGAGTGTTGGGATGTACTAACATAATCTTTTGATGCCACAACCTACTCCATACCTAGGTTACACAGTATAGGTTATTGCTCCTAGGCTACAATCTTCTTACAGCATGTTACGGTACTGAATATTATAGTGAATTTAACAAAATGGTAGTAAGTGTTCATGTGTCTAAACGTAGAAAAACTTACAGCAAAAATATGTTAGTACAATCTCATAGGGCCATCATTTGCATATAGGGTCCATCATTGACCAAAATGCTGTTATGTAATGCACAGCTATATATCCTATTCATAGGGGAGAAAGGAAGAGGGATGTCGGCAATTTAAGGGTGAATAAATAATTTGTGGAAAAGATAAATGGGCCCTCAGAAGAACAGCTTATGACAAAATCTGTCTGGATGTGGTGCCATTCTCCAATTTCCTCTCCTGTGATATGTGTCAATTTTTCCTGGTTAATGAGATTCTCTGAGAGGAGATTCATGACAATGGAGTTCCTTTTGGAAGATCCATCTTTGGGCCAATAAGGGGAGCTCAGAGAAAGCTCCTCTCTGCATTTGCTGTTTCCCAAGTGCCTTCAGTTTGAAATCCGAAGTGGTGTATTTTGGGGTGGTATTTGCTGAACTACTTAACTATGGAGAAGCTTATCAATTTTATCAGTCTTTTCAATGAACCAACTTTTAGTTTCATTAATTTTCTCTATTGTTTTCTGTTCTCTATTTGTAAAATTTTTGTCTGATGTTTATTTTTATCTTTATCTGACTTACCTCTTCTCTTTCTAGTCTCTTATGGTGCAAACTGAAGTCCTTGATTTCAGACATTTCTTATTTTTCTAGTACAAGTGTTTGGTGCTACATCTTTCCCTGGAAGTACTCCTTTAAGTAAAATCCCATTAATTCTGATATGTTTTGTGTTTTCATTTTCAGTTAGTGTAAAATATTTCTAACTTCTCTTTTGACTTTATCTTTGATTCATGGGTTATCTAGACATGTATTTCTTAATTTAGAAAATTTTGAAGGTATTTTTGGTTAATTTTCCATTATGTGTTTTCCATTTTGAGTCTATTAGGTCAAAGCCTTAACATAATGACCTCCAGTTCCATCCATGTTGCTGCAAATGCCAGGTTTTCATTCTTTCTATGGTTGAATAGTATTCTACTGTGCATATATACTCCATTTTTGTTATCCATTCATCCATTAATGGATTCTTAGGTTGAATCCACATCATAGCTATTGTGAATAAACATGGACAGGCACATATCTATTCAATGTATGGATTTCCTTTCTTTGAGATGTATAACCATATGGGGGGTTTCCAGCTCTCTTTTGGCTATTGTTTTCATTCTATACCTCTTTGCAATCTTTTACTTTCAACCTATTTGTGTGTTTGAGTTTCAAGAGTTTCTATTGTAAATAGCATATAGTTGTATCATGCATTTTTCATTGATTCTCCCAATCTCCACCTTCTAATTTAAATGTTTACTTGATTTACATTTAGTGAAATTAATGATAATCTGAATATATTAAAAAAAACCTGAATTGTACAATTGAAGGGGGTTACTTTTATGTTATGGAAATTATATTAATTATAACATGTCAAAAATATTCATTAAAATGTATAAAGCTGGACTGTACCAATATTAATTCCAGCTGTTAAAACTATCAGTCCCCTTGGCTTCGTGCCTGTAGTTCAGTGGCTAAGGTGCCAGCCGCATACACCAGAGCTGGTGGTTTCGAATCCACCCTGGGCCTGCCAAACAACCATGATAACTAAAACCAAAAAAAATAGCTGGGCATTGTGGAGGGCACCTGTAGTCCCAGTTACTTGGGAGGCTGAGGCAAGAGAATCACTTAAGCTGAAGAGTTTGAGATTGCTGTGAGGTGTGACACCATGGCACTCTACCCAGGCCAACATAGTGAGACTCTGTCTCAAAACAAACAAACAAACAAAAAACTATTTGTCACCTTAGCTAGGTTATGAATTACTAACTGTTGTAGATTCAATAATTGATCACAATTCTATATCACACCAATAATTTTGTTATACATCCAAACCCTTATCATCGCACTATAGTGAGTAGATTATATTTTCCTACTTCTTGACTTTGGACTTGGCCATGAGACTTGCTTTATGCAATGGGATGTTAGAGAATGTGATATCAGTAGATGTTTAGAATATAGTTGGGCAGTTGGTTTTGCTTTCTTGCAATTCTGCCATTGTAGGAGAAGAGCATGCCACTGATAGCTGTGAGCTCTTCATCCTGGCCTCTAAAATGAGATACACAGAGCAGAGTTGCCTCACTGACCTGCCAATTTGAAAAAAGAAATAGATGTTTGTTACTGAATGCCACTGAGATCTGGGAGTAAGGGTTGTTATATTATCAAAGATGACAAAGACAGAACAAATCATCCAAACATTTTGGTGGTTTACAACTAGAAGGGTTTAATTCTCAGTCATGTTATATGTGCTATCTGGATCAACTTTAGTTTTCCTTCATCAGTCTTCATTCTAGGATTCAAAATGAAAGAATGGCTCCTCTCTCAAACACTGTTGGCCTTGTGGATGAAGGCGAAAAGAATGTGATGAACTCTGAACCAATTCTTAGGGCTTCTGTTCAGGACATTTTACTTCTGTTCACATGTCAGAGGGCAAAGTAAATTATATGGCTAAATGGGGAGAGGAAGAGAACTCTTCTCATAGGGAAGCACCACAAGTCATAGCCAAGGCTTATATCAAAGAGCAGGGATGTATAATCCTCTCATAAGGTGGAGCAGCTAATATTTTAAACAATAACATAGTCTACCACAATGACCTTGATCATGTTACTTGACCTCTTTATATCTTGGCTTTCTCATCTCTAAAATGGGAATAACAACAGAATCTCCCTCATGGAGTTGTTATGAGGATTAGAAAGAGAATTGGTGGAGATTTTGAAAGAGATTGATAGGATTAGAAAGAGATTGGTAGAGAGTTTGAAATAGTGCCTGGCATATAAAGAATGCTGTGTAAGTGTTTGTTCAATAAAAGTAAATAACATGTTCCTATAATTGTTTCCTCTTGCTATGGTGAAAATCATATATGCAGTGCTTTAATTTTACATGCCTAGGAAGAAAGGTACTTTGTTTACAGGCATTTAAAAACAAGACATTTCTATTTTTAAAAGTCTGTGATTTTAACATTAAGGCTTCCAAAGCCGTGTCAGTGCTTAAATTTCTTGAAAGATGCTCCTATAATGGGCTGGCAGTCTGATTAGTTATTTCTGGAAAGGGGGAAAAGAGTTTCTGTGTAGTAGGAATAGGACAGCAGGTGGTGGTAGCATAAAACAGAAGAAAAGCTGCACGGATGAAAAAGGACGGCAGGCAAAAGGTCCAAAAAACTGTTTGCAGCTGTGATGGAAACAGCATCACAGGAGCCCAGGTGTTATGAGCTGCTGTCTGAGTGGCCACCACCCTCAGAAAAAAAAAAAAAAATTCTATTCATATTATGTTTTTCTCTTGTTTTCTCTGCTATGCTCTACTCTGAGTGCCCAGTTGTGTATTTTGCCTAAAATACTCCGCTCACTCAGCAAGTCTATTAATCTCCTCCAGCTACATTGAACATACACTTAGGATTTGCTAAAAGCAATAAAAGTGTTTTCTCAGTCACCTTGATTCCTGAGTTTAAAAAGATAACAGTTGATCTGTACTTGAAAATAAATAAGAAAAAAAATGTAACTTAGACAAGCCCAGTCTGCTCAGCACTTCTTGCAACCACTATGAAAATAACTACTCATGTAAAGACCAAGAAAGGAAAAATCTGAATATATTTTTTATAAACTCTGCCTTCCACAAAAGAGAATTTTAGTAAACGCCTATGATATTAAACTTCTCATTAAGTATGTTATACATCTTTTCTTTGTAAATCCTGGGATCTTTAAGGTGCTTTCCAGTCCTGGAGATTCTATACTAGGTGCAAACATTATATAAAACCTCACTGTGGGAGTGAGGGCTCTCTAATCTCCCTCTGTCTCTAACCATTTATGTTCTAATTCTTAAATTAGAATAAGTCGATCAGTTTCACAGGTGGCTTTGCTAGGAAAGCTCACCTTATTTCCAAACATCTGCAGACCAGATTCACATACCACTGGCTCTATAAACCTCCCAGCCCTAAGAGTTGATAGCAAGGCTATATAGTAACTACCATGGCTGACATACATTGGGCACTTTTACCATGTACCAGGATGCATTATTTTACTGAATCTTTCCAATGAGTTAGAATTAATCGTCTCCATTTCCCAGATGAAGAAATGCAGTGCTCAAAAGGTAATATAAATTACTTAAACTTAGCATATGACAGTGATTGAGCATGTCCATTCTGAAATTAGAATGCTTATCTTGGAATTCAGGCTTTGATACTTACAAGCTGTTTTAACTTATTCAATTTATTTGTCCCTTCTGCATCTCAGTTTTCTCATCTTCAAAATAGAGATGATGGTACTGATAGCAGCTTCCTCTTACAATTGTTATGAGAGTTAAATGACTTAATGAATTAATTATAAACTATGCATGGAAGAAAGTAAGCATGTAAGAATTTGTTAATTCAACACTCACTTATGATCAAAATTCTCAGCAAAATAAGATTAGAGGAAGAATTCCTCAACTTGATAAAGAATACTTTCAAAAACCTACAGCTAACATCGCATTTAATGATGAAAGATGATGCTTTCCAGCTCCGTGACTATAGCTCAGTGGTTAGGGTGCTGGCCACATGCACCAGGGCTGGTGGGTCTAACCCAGCCCAGGCCTTCTAAACAACAATAACAAAAATAGTTGAGCACATCTATGGTGCATGTTAGAATGGATGCAGGCGATTGCACTAATGTACACAGCTATGATTTAACAATAAAAAAAATTAAAAAAAAATAGTTGGGCATTGTGGCAGGCACCCACAGTCACAGCTACTTGGGAGGCCGAGGCAAGAGAATCACTTAAGCCCAAGAGATTGAGATTGCTGTGAGCTGTGACACTACAGCACTCTACTGAGGTGACATAGTGAGACTGTGTCTCAAAAAAAGAAAAAGATGATGCTTTTCTCCTAAAATTGTTATGTCTGTCTGGATGTTCCCTGGTTCCCAATGTCAAGAATGAGTACTGGTAATGAGTTGAGTCGATGATGGAGTGATCACAGATACAAAGCAATTATAGACATATTTATTGCAAAGCAAAAGTACATCTCACAGGGAGAGACAAATCATTCTTTATAAGTGGAGAAAGACACCAAAATCTGAGAGCACATTGTCTTTCATATGCTCGCTAATTTTCCCTACCTTTCTCCTGGAAGTATTGGTTGTTGTTCCACCTTGAGGGTGACTGACAGGTTGGGGTTATATAAAAGATTACATAACAGGTTATGTTATGTGACAGTTTCCTTACTACCTGTGCATCTTTCTTAAATCCTTCATGAAAACTGCACCCATACTATGCTAATTAGATGGTAATGCATCCCAGGATATTTAAAGGTCACTAGGAGCTCCTTTCTGTGTATGTTCCCACTAGGGAAGAGTTTCTAACTGAAATTTGGTTCTTAGTTACACTTCAATTCCTACTCTCTACCCTTAGACAATTATTTGCCACCTGTTTATCCTCCATCAAACATAACAAGATCAGAAAAAAAGGCAAGAATGTTTGCTCTCACCACATTTATTCAACATAGTACTCAAAGTTTGAGTACTATAAGGTAAGCAAAGGAAAAAGCCATACTAATCAGAAAGGAAGAAATAAAACTTTCCCTATATGCAGATGACACCTTGCCTATGTAGAAAACTCCGAAGAAACCCATAAAAAACTCCTAGAACTAACAAGTGAGTTCAGCAAGGGTGCAGAATACAAGATCAACATTGAAAAATCAATGGAATTTATACATACTAGCAATGAACACATCAACATGGAAATTATAAATGCAATACAATTTATAATCACTAAAAAATACTTAGGTATACATCTAATAAAACATATAGGACTTATACAATAAAAACTACACAGCACTGATGAAAGAAAACAAGGAAGACATAAATAAATGGAGAAACATATTGGTTTCATGAATTGCAAGATTCAGCTAAGATGCCAGTTCTTCCCAAATCCATCTACAGATTGAATACAATTCCTATCAAAATCACGTTGACACTATGCAGCAATAAAAATAAAAATGGAGACTTTACCTCTTTTATGTTTACATGGATGGAGCTGGAAAATATCCTTCTCAGCAAAGTATCTCAGGAATGGAAAAAAAAAAAAAAAGTAACCAATGTACTCAGTACTACTGTGAAACCAATTTATAATTACTCACACTTGCATATGAAAAATGAAACAACTTTAGCCTAGGATGAAGGAAGCAAGGAGAAGGAGAGGGGAGGAGAGGGGGTGGGAGGGATAGTAGGGGAACCACACTTATGGAGCACATTGCAAGTACAAGTTGGATCTATCATGTATAGAACACAAATGTCCTAATGCTATAATTGGGTAAATGAGGTGAAAACTATGTTGATTAGTATGATGTAAGCACTCCAATTTGTACAAATAATCAACACATTGAAAATGGCATAAATGTATTTATGATCTATGTACAAAAGACTTAATAAAAAACAAAACAAAAAAATCACATTGACAGTTTTCATAGATATATAAAATATTATGAAATTTATATGGAAAAGTGAAGAAACTACAATACAAGGTCAAACAATTAAGTTTGTGAACTCATCCTAGAAAAAGTGCTACATACCTCATTGTTGAATATCACTTATGGTCACCAGATGGCAGGGGGAGTACTTTGAAGGTGAATGTAGTGATATCAAACAATGAGGTATGTAGCACTTTTTCTAGGATGAGTTCACGAACTTAATTGTTTGTCCTCATAACTTAAACAATTTTGAAAAATAATAAAGTAGAAGGAGGAGGATGTCCAAGATGGAGGACTACAGACATCTCCCCATCAACCACTTGTGGTGGGATCATTGTCTTCAGTCACCTCTTTCTGGATTGTCTCACCCAGTAGCATCATTCTGGGGACACAGTGAGATGGTGGGGGAACTCTAAGAACCAAGGAGGAGGCAACTCCAACACCCAAGCACAGAGACAAGGAAAATTCAAGAGAAGGAGGAGGTGAGAAAAGAAAGTAAGAGAAGGAAGGGAACAAGAAGAAAACACACATGAGGAGGAAACAACAAAAAAATTCTGGCAACATAAAAAACTAGAACAGATCAACCCTTTGTCAAGGGATCACAAGGCAGCTACCACAGAGAATCCCACCTATAAAGAAAATATGAAAAAGACAGAAAGAAAATTTAGAGTATGGATGACAAAAATCATGAAGGGAATTTAAGGCTAAGTGGAAAACCACCCAAAGGAAATTCAAAAATTGACCCAAGAAATGAGTGAAAAACAATAAAATTAGAAAGGCTATATTGGAGCTTAAGGAATTAAAGGAGTCACTTAAAGAACTTAAAGATGCAGTAAGGGCTGGGTGCCTAAAGCTCAATAGTTAGAGCACTGGCCCCATGCACCAGGGGTGGTGGGTTTGAACTTGGCCCAGGCCTGCTAAACAAAACAAAAACCAAAACAAAACAGATGAGGTAGAAACTATCAATAACAGATTAGGCCATGAATAAGAAAGAATCTCAGAGCTAGAGGATAAAGTTCTTGAGCTAAATCAGACATTTAAAGAGACAGAAAAGAAGACAGTAAAAGCAGAGCACTTGTTTAGAGAATTATGGGACTTCACGAAGTGTTCAAACATACAAATGTCAAGTATCCCTGAAAGGGAAGAAGAATGACCCAAAGTAATGGAAGTGCTACTGGAGTATATCTTAAATGAAAATTTCTCAAGCATCACTAAAGATTCTGACACACTCCTTTTAGATGGATATCAAACCCTGATTCATCTCAGCACAAACAGAGAATCTCCTAGACACATTGATATGAAGCTGGCCAAGGTCAAAATGAAAGAGAAAATTCTGCAAGTAGCCAAGAGTAAGCACATACTGACTTACAGGGGCAGATACATCAGAGTGGCAGCAGATTTTTTTTACCTAAAACTTTTCAAGCCAAAAGAGGGTGGGCATCTATGCTTAACTTTCTTAAAACAATTTTCAGCCTGGGATTCTGTATCCTGCTAAACTTCAAAATCAATGGAGAAATAATTTTTTTTTACTGACATACAAATATTGAGGAAATTCACCACAAGAAAGACAGCTCTGCAGGCAATACTCAGACTCATTCTTCACACTGACTATCATGATGGACTGCCAGCAAAGTAGACACCTAGAAACTAAAGGACAAATACTAGCTTCCACAATGGTGCTAGAGATAAAAGTAAGCAATAGAACTTCACAAACTAAGGTGAATAGAACTTCACCATAGTTATCAATTCTCTCAATAAATGTGAATGGCTTGAATTTTCCACTAAAAAGGCACAGGCTGGCTGACTGGATAAAAAAGCACAAACCATCTATATCAGCAGTTCTCAACTTGTGGGTCCTTACCCACAGGAACTGTGTTAGAGGGTCATGGCATTAGGAAGGTTGAGAACCACTGATCTATATGATATCTCCAGGAAACACACCTAACTTTAAAAGACAAAACCAGACTCAAGGTGAAGGGTTAGAAAACAATATTTTAGGCAAAGGGAAATCAGAAGAAAGAAGGGGTAACAATCTTACTTTCAGATACAACTGGATTTAAAGAATCAAAAGTAAAGAAAGACAAACTATATATTGGTCAAAGGAACAATACAAACAAGAAGATATTTCAAATCTAAATATATATTAACCCAACTTAAATGTTCACATATTTATGAAAAGAATCCTAACTGGTCTGAACAATATGGTATCATACAGTACCATAATATGGGGGATTTTAACACCCCTCTGATAGAACTGGACAGATTCTCTAAACAGAAACTAAACAAATAAATAAGGGACTCAAATGTGACCCCAGAACAATTGGGCTTAATAGACATATACAGTACATACCACCCTAAAGCTAATGAGTATACATTTTTCTCATCAGGCCATGGCTCATACTCCAAAATTGACCATATTTTGGGACACAGATCAAACCTCAACAAAGTTAAAAGTATTGAAAATATACCTTGTATCTTTTCAGAACACAACCCAAAAAAAGAGGAACTGAACTCCTACAAAAACTTTCATCCCCACACAAAGTCATGGAAACTAAACAATCTTATGCTGAATGACAGTTGAATCAAGAAGGAGATAAAGAAGGAAATTATTAGATTCCTTGAAAATAATGACAAAGAGGCCACAAGCTACCAAACCCTGTGGAACACTGGAAAAGCAGTCCTTAGAAGAAAATTTATCATATTGGACTCCCACATTAAAAAAAAAAAAAAAAAAAAAAGCATGTATCAACAACCTAATGAATCAACACAACAAAAATATGAAAAGGGAGAGCAATCCAATCCCAAACCTAGAAGAAAAGAAATAGCCAAAATTAAATCAGAAATAAACAAAATAAAAAACAAAAGAATAATTCAGAAAATTAATGAAATAAAAAGTGGATTCTTCAAAAAGATAAACAAAATTGATAAACATTTGGCTAGATTAACAAAAATAGAAAAGTAAGATCTTTAATAATCTCAATCAGAAAAAAATGGCAAATAATAACAGATACCACAGAGATACAAGAGATAGTCTTTAATTACTACAAAAAAACACTCTGCCCAGAAATTTGACAATGTAGAGGAAATCAACCAATACCTGGAATCACACAACCTCCATAGACTTCACCAGGAAGAAATAGATCCTTCAAACAGACCAATATCAAGCACTAAAATTGAAGAAACAATAAACAAGCTCCCAAGAAAAAAAAAATCCCTGGGACTGATGGCTTCACATCAGAATTCTATCAAACCCCCAAAGGAGAGCTTGTACCTATATTGCAGAACCTATTCCAAAACAGTGAGAAGGAAGGAATCTTCCATGGACACATTCTATGAAGCAGACATCACCCTGATACCAAAACCAGTAAAGGACCCAACAAAAAAGGGGAACTACAGACAAATTTCACTAATGAATATTGATGCACAAATACTCAATAAAATCCTAGCAAATAGAATACAACTAAACATTAAAAAAAAATAACCATGATGTTCAAGTAGGCTTTATCCAAAGGTTGCAAGGTTGGTTTAACATACACAAATCCATAAATTCAATTAACCCCATAAATAGAAGCAAAAATAAAGACAATATGATCCTCTCAATAACTGCATAAAAAGCATTTGACAAAATTCAACATCCTCTTCTAACAAGAATGCTTAAGAAAATAGGCATAGATGGCACATTTTATACACTGCTTGAAGCCATTTATGCCAATATCATACTGAATGGAGTAAAAGTGAAAGATTTTCCACTTAGAACTGGAATCAGACAGACAAGGATGTCCACCATCACCATCACTATTCAACATAGTTCTAGAAGTTCTAGCCAATGAAATCAGTCAAGAGAAGGGTATTAAGGGCATCCAAATGGGGTCAAACTCTCTCTCTTTATCAATGATATAATCTTATACTTAGAAAATTCCAAAGACACAAGCACAAGACTCTTGGAAGTGATTAAGATATACAGTAACATCTCAGGATATAAAATCAATGGCCCAAATCAGTAAGTAGCCTTTGCATACGCTGATAACAATCAAATTGAGAAGCAAAAAAAGGACACAGTACCCTTCACAGTAGCTTCAGAGCAAATAAAATACCTGGGAATATATCTAACAAAGAGAATGAAAGAGCTCTATAAAGAGAATCATGAAACCATAAAGAAAAAAATAGCAGAAGAATTTAACAAATGGAAGAATATACCAGGCTCTTGGCTGAGAAGAATACCCAAAGCAATCTATAGATTTAATGCAATCCCCATTAAAACACAAGCATCATACTTTGAAGAACTCAAAAAAATGTTTTTAATTCTGTATGGAACCAGACAAAACCCTATGTAGCCAAGACAATTGTTAGTAACAAAAACAGACCTGGAGCCATCACTGTATCAGACTTCAGGTTATATTTCAAGTCCACAGTGATCAAAATAACATGGTACTGAAACAAATATAGAGACATAAACATATGGAACAGAATAGAAAATCTAGAGATAAAACCAGCCTCTTATTGTCATCTGATCTTTGAAAGACCAAACAAAGGCAAACACTGGGAGAAGAATCCCTATTCAATAACTGGTGCTGGGAGAACTGGATACCCACGTGTAAAATACTAAAACTGGACCCTCACCTTTCACCACTGACAAAAATTGACTCAAGGTGGATAAAAGATTTAAATCTAAGACATGAAATCTTAAAAATCCTCAAAGAAAGCATGGGAAAAACTCTTGATGATGTTCGCATGGGGAAAGATGATTTGAAGAAGACTTCATTGGCAATCCAAATAACAAAAACAAACAAATGGGAATTAATTAAGCTGAAAACTTTCCGCACAGCTAAAGACACAACAATTAAAGTACCCAGACAACCTACAGAATGGGAAAAGATATTTGCATGTTACAAATTCTAGGTTGATAACTAGAATCTAAAGAGAACTAAAATAAATCAACATAAAAAGAACAAAGAATCCCATTGACCAATGGACAAGAGACATGAATGGAACCTTCTCTGACGAAGATAGATGAATGGCCAATAAACATGAAAAAAATAACCATAATCCCCAGTGTATCAGAGAACTGCAAATCAAATCCTGAGATATCACCTAACCCAAGTAAGAATAGCCCACATTTCAAAGACCCAAAGCTACAGATGCTGATGTGGATGTGGAGAGAAGGGAACATTTTCACACAGTTTGTGAGGCTGCAAACTAATATAGCCTCTTTGGAAAGAAGTATGGAGAATCCTCAAAGAACTAAAAGTAGACCTTCCATTTGATGCCACAATCCCTTTATTAGGCATCTAAGGAAAAGTTCATTTTATCATAAAGACATTTCCACTAGATATTCATTGTAGCTCAATTTACAATTGCCAAGAAGTGAAATTAACCCAAGTATTCATCAACTCATGAGCAGATTAATAAACTCTTGTATATGAATACCATAGAATACTATTCAAACATAAAAAGGTGGAGACTTTACATCCTTTCTATTAACCTGGATAGAGTTGGAGAACATGCTCTTTAGTAAAGTATCACAAGAACAAAACACAAGCGTCCAATGTACTCAATACTAATATGAAACCAGTAGACAAACTAATGCAAGTGCATGCAAGAGAAAAACTCAATTTAATTCTAGTTGGGAATGGGGTAAGGGTAAGGGGGAGGGGGATTGGTGTGTACTCACCTAATGGACGCAATGTAAGTGTATATGGCACACCTCCTGGGTGAGGGTCACAACTATAACAGGGACCTTACCTAACAAACACAAACATTTTAACCTAATTGCTTGTTCCCTCATTTTAATCTCTAATTTAAAATAAAGTAGATGAAATAATTGAATTCAATATTAAAACTTGCTATATAGCTATGTAGACAGAGTAGAATTGGTACAGAGATAGACACATTACTTAATGGAACAGAATAGATACCCCAGAAATAAAGCTACAAAAAAATGCCAAATTTATTATTATTATAATTATTACTTTTTTCACACATATACATGTGTTCATCAGGCTTCCACTTTTTGCCTTCACAAAATTAGAAAGGCTTAAAATTTAACAACAAAAACAATGTTTAAGGTAGGGACCAGAAACAAAAACCTCGCAAAGAACAAACGAAAACAAATACACTCAGAAAAGAAATCAGACGATTGCTGTAATAAAGTATTAAGCAATAATAATAATAGTAATGCAAAGAAAGTAGCATTCACATTGTCGAATAAGAGTATGTCTATTATAGAATGCTTTGACTCTGAGGTTCAGTGTGGAGTCATCAATTAACTTCTTCTTATAATTTTTTCCCAAAGTATCAAAGAATAGACAACTAATATTTATAAATAAAAATAAAAGATAATTTCAAAAAAAGATCATGCCAAATCTTATAGACAATAGAAAAAGAAGAAATACTTCAAAATTATTCTACTTAATCTGGATACACCTGATATTAAAATTAGAACAAATATATTATTATAAAGGGGAAATTACAAACATAATTTACTTATAAATGAGGATGCAGTATCCTGTATCCTGAACAACATATTAACAAGTTGAAGTAAAAATTAATGTTTAAGTAATGTACTTTAGTCAAAATTGAATCCAATTTATGTGAGAATTAGTCACTATTTTCTTCTTCTTTTTTTTTCTTTTCCTTACCCTCACCCCCTCCCTCTTTCTCTGTCTGCTCGCCCCTTCCCATGCTCCACCATGTGGTTAATTGCCCTTAATTGTCCTCATATCAAAGTAGAATACATAGGACTCATACTTCTCCATTCCTGTGATGCTTCACTAAGGATAATGTGTTCCGCCTCCATCCAGGTTAGTACAAATGCTGCAAAATCTCCATTTTTTTTAATAGCTGATTAATATTCCATGGTATACATATACCACAGCTTGCCAATCCATTCCTGGATTGAAGGGCACTTAGGCAGTTTCCATATTTTAGCGATTGTAAATTGGGCTGCAATAAACAGCCGAATACAAATGTCTTTATAATAAAAGTTTTGGTTTTTTTTTTTTCCTTCTGGATAGATGCCCAGTAATGGGATTGCAGGATCAAATGGAAGGTCTAGGTTTAGTTCTTAGAGGTTTCCCCATACTTCCTTTGAAAAAGGTTGGATTAGTTTGCAGTCCCACCAGCAGTGTGAAAGTGTTCCTTTCTCTCCACATCTGTGCCAGCATCTGCAGTTTTGAGATTTTGTAATATAGTCCATTCTTGCTGGGGTTAGATGGTATCTGAGGGTGGTTTTAATTTGCATTTCTCTAATAATTAAGGATGGTGAGCATTTTTTTCATGTGTTTGCTGGCCATTCATCTATCTTCTTTAGAGAAGGTTCTATTCATCTCTCTTTCCCACTGATGTATGTGATTGTTGGCTTTTTTTCTTGTGGATTAATTGAAGTTCTGTATAGATCCTGGTTATTAAGCTTTTGTCTAATTCAAAATATGCAAATATCCTTTCCCATTGAGTAGGTTGTCTATTTGCTTTGGTTGTTGTCTCCTTGGCTGTACAGAAGCTTTTCAATTTAATTAAATCCCATTTGTTTATTAATGCTGTTGTTTTATTGCCATGGCAGTCTTCCTCATAAAGTCTTTCCCCAGGCTGATATATTCCAGTGTTTTTCTTACTCTTTCTTTGAGGATTTTTATTGTTTCATGCCTTAAATTTAAGTCTTTTATTCATCTTGAATCATTTTTTTGTGAGTGAAGAAAGGTGCGGATCCGGTTTCAGTCTTCTACATGTGGCTATCCAATTCTCCCACCACCATTTATTGAATACGGAGTCTTTCCCACAGTGGACGTTCTTGTTAGGTTTATTGAAGATTAGGTGGCTGTAAGTTGCTGGTTTCATTTCCTGGTTTTCTGTTTGATTCCAAATGTCTGTGTCTCTATTTTTGTGCCAGTACCATACTGTTTTGACCACTAGGGCCTTGTGGTACAGCCTAAAATCTGGTGTGGTGATACTCCCGGCTTTGTTTTTATTACTAAGAACTGCCTTAGCTATACGGGTTTTTTCTGGTTCCATATAAAATGCAGAATCATCTTTTTCCAAGTCTTGAAAATAGGATGTTGGTTTTTTAATAGGGATGGCATTAAATTAGTAAATTGCTCTGGGGAGTATAGACATTTTAACAATGTTGATTCTTCCCAGCCATGAGCATGGTATGTTCTTCCATTTGTTAAAGTCCTCTGCTATTTCCTTTCTTAGGATTTCATAATTTTCTTTATAGAGGTCCTTCACCACTTTTGTTAGGTATATTCCTAAGTATTTCATTTTCTTTGGGGCTATGGTGAAGGGAGTTGTGTCTTTAATTAACCTCTCATCTTGGCTGTTATTGGCATATAGAAAAAGAACTGACTTGTGGACACTGATTTTATATCCTGAAACATTACTGTATTTTTTAATGACTTCCAAGAGTCTTGTAGTTGAGTCTTTAGGGTTCTCTAAGTATAAGACCATATCACCAGCAAAGAGGCAGAGTTTGACCTCCTCTGCTCCCATTTGGTTGCCCTTTATTTTCTTGTCTTGTCTAATTGTATTGACTAGAACTTCCAGCACTATGTTGAATAGTAAAGGTGACAGAGGACAACCTTGTCTGGTTCCAGTTCTAAGAGGAAAAGCTTTCAGTTTTACTCTATTTAGTAAAATATTAGCTGTGGGTTTGTCATAGGCAGCTTCAATCAGTTTAAGAAATGTGCCATTTATGCCTATAATCCTCAGTGTTCTAATTAGAAAAGGATGCTGAATTTTACCAAATGCTTTTTCTACATCTATCAAGAGGATCATATAGTCTTTGGTTTTACTTCTGTTGATATAGTCAATAACGTTTATCGACTTGCATATATTAAACCAGCTGTGGGATGAAACCTACTTGATCATGATGTATGACTTTTTTGATGATAAGCTGTAATCTATTGGCTAAGATTTTGTTGAAAATTTTTGCATCTATATTCATGAGTGAAATTGGTCTTAAATTCTCCTTTTTAGTTAGGTCTTTTCCTGATTTTGGTATCAGGGTGATGTTTGCTTCATAGAACGTGTTGGGGAAGATTCCCTCCTCCTCAATCTTTTGGAATAATTTCTGCAGTATAGGAATAAGCTCTTTTTGGCAGGATTGATAACATTCTGGTGTGAAGCCATCCAGACCAGGGCATTTTTTTGTTGGGAGATTTTTTTATTGTTTCTTTGATCTCAATGCTTGAAATTGGTCTGTTCAGGAGATCTATTTCATCTGGGCAAAGTCTAGGGAGAAGGTGTGATTACAAATATTGATCCATTTCCTTCACATTGTCAAATTTCTGGGCATAAAGTTTCTGGTAGTATTCAGAAGTAATGTCTTGTGTCTCTGTGGCATTCGTTGTTATTTCTCCTTTATCATTTCTGATTGAGGTTACTAGATACTTTACTTTTTTATTTCTAGTTTGACTGGCCAAAGGTTTATCTATTTTATTTATTTTTACAAAAACCCAACTCCTTGTTTCGTTAATTTTCTGAATAATTCTTTTATTTTCAATTTCATTAATCTCTGATTTAATTTTGAATATTTCTTTTCTTCTGCTAGATTTAGACTTAGATTGTTCTTCTTTTTCCAGTTTCATCAGATGGCTTATGAGTTTGTTGATGTGTTCCCTTTCTGTTTTTCGAATGTAGGCTTCAAAGGGACAAGTTTTAGTCTCAGGACTGTTTCTGCTGTATCCCATAGGATTTTGGTAGCTTGTGTCTTCATTGTTGTTATGCTTAAGGGAGTTAATGATTTCCTTTTTTATTTCCTCCTGCACCCAACTGTTATTCAGCATAAGGTTATTTAACTTCCATGCTTTTGTGTGAGGTTGAACGTTTTTGTTGGAGTTGAGTTCCACTTTTAGTGCCTTGTGATCTGAGAAGATGCAAGGTGGAATTTCAATTCTTTTGATTCTGTTGAGGTTTGTTTTGTGTCCTAGGATATGATCAATTTTGGAGAATGTTCCATGGGATGAAGAGAAGAATGTATATTCTTTATCTTTGGGGTGGAGTGTTCTATACACGTATATCAAGCACAGTTGTTCTAGGGTCTCATTTAAATCTCTAATATCTTTGTTTAATTTTTGTTTAGAGGATCTGTCCAGCTCTGAGAGACGGGTGTTAAAGTCCCCTGTTATTATGGTATTATAGGATATCATGTTGTTCAGACTAATCAAGGTCTGTTTCAAGAATCTGGGAGCATTGAAATTGGGTACATAAATATTTAAAATTGAAATGTCTTCTTGTTGTAATTTTCCCTTGACCAATATGAAGTGACCATCATTGCCTTTTTTTACTTTGGTTGCTTTAAATCCACATGTATCTGAAAATAAGATTGCAATCCCTCGTTTCTTCTGAATTCCATTTGCCTGAAAAATTGACTGCCAACCCTTAACTCTGAGTTTTAATTTGTCTTTTGATGTGATGTGTGCTTCCTGCAGACAACAAACAGATGACTTGTGTTTTTTAATTCAATCAGCCAATCTATGCCTCTTCAGTGGGGAATTCAAGCCATTGACATTTATGGAGATAATTGGTAAGTGTGGCAGGATTCTATTTAGCTTATTTTGTGAAAGTCCATTGCTTAGTTTTGTCTTTTGCATCATTGTGGAAACTAGGTTCCGTCCTTTAATTTCTGGATGTTTACTTTGCTGAAGATCCATCCTTATGGTCAATGTGTAGAACAGGTTGAAGTATTTCCTGTAAAGCTGGTCTTGTTGTGGCAAATTTCCTCAATGTTTGCATACCAATAAAAAATTTGATTTCTCTGTCAATTTTAAAGCTTAACAGCAGGATATAGAATTCTGGGCTGGAAATTGTTCTGTTTAAGGAAATTAAAGATAGATGACCATTGTCTTCTGTCTTGAAGTTTCGTTAGAGAAGTTCGAGGTCACCCTGATAGATTTGCCCCTGTAGGTCAGTTGGTGCTTACTCCTGGCAGCTTGCAAATTTTTTTCTTTTGTACTGACTTTAGATAGTTTCATCACAATGTGCCTTGGAGAAGCCCTATTTGAGTTGAGGCAACCAGGGGACCGATATCCCTCTGAAAGGCGTATGTCTAAATCTTTGGTGATATTTGAGAAGTTTTCATTTATAATATTCTCTAGAATGACTTCCCTTCCTCTGGGGCATTCTTCTCCCCCCTCAGGGATATCTATAACTCATATATTTGAATGCTTCATAGAGTCCCATAATTCTGTCAGTGAACATTCTGCTTTCTCTCTCTTCTTTTCTGCCTCTTTAACTATCTGAGTAATTGCAAGAGCTTTATCCTCTATCTCTGAGATTCTTTCTTCTGCATGATCAAATCTGTTGTTGATACTTTCTATTGCATCCTTAATTTCCCTGATTGAGTGCTTCAGTTCCTTCAGGTCTGCTATATTCTTTCTGTATTCTTCATAACGTTCATCTCTTATTTGATTCTGTTTTTGGAGTTCCTTTTGGTTATTTTCCACTTTCTCAACAATTTCTTTGTTTTCATCATCTGCATTTTAAATTCCCCTTCTGTCATTTGTAACATCTTTTTATAGGAGGAATCCTCTGCTGTAGCTACCTCACCATCCCTAGAAGAGGTTACTCTGGACTGGTATTTCATGTTGACAGGATTTTTCTGCTAATTCTTCTTCATGAATGCTTTCTTATATCTGTTTCCTTAGCCTATTTTCCTTTCACTTCTTCTTCTTCTTTAAGTTACTGTGCTTCTGGCCTAAAGTTTTAATGTGTCCTTTTGGTATGGGACCAGAAGGATGAGAAGATTTAAGAGCAAGAAGGGAAAAAAGATTTTAAACAGAAAGAAAAAAGAGAAAGAAGAATGGGTGAATAAAAGGAAATATTGACAACAAGAAGAAAGGCACTAAAAGAAGGAAATAGGAGTAATATAGGTGTATAGTAGGGTACTATGACCCAACCTTAAAAACCCCCAACCTCTGGGGTTGCTGGGATGGGTGGTTCCCTCGAGGTCAACAGCTCTTTTTCAGCCGGATCAGACACAGTACCCCACCTCCACCAGGTATAGAGGAAAGACAAAAATACTACAAATCCAACCAAAACAAACAAGCAAAAACCCTTACGGTATAAAATAGGGGAAAAAAAATAATAGGGGCAGAAGCACTGGCAAAAATGAAATTCTAATTGTTAAGAAGGCAAAAATGGAAGATTGTATTTAAACTAGAATAGTGGGGGAAAAAAAGAAGAAAAAAAAGCAAAAAATAAAAAATGTCAAGGAAAACTGTTGAAATTAAGAAGAAGGAAAAAAAAAAAAAAAAAACCAGTATATATATCCTGCTGAATATTGTCCGGGCAATAGGTGATCTTCTGAGGTATGAGATGTTGATCGCAATATTAATACAGCTGTTTGAGATGGAGCCTGGAGGCCTCTGCTGCTCTCTCAGAACTCGCAGGCTTGGGAGCCCAAATGTCTCCTCAGCCCACTTAAAAGACACTCCAAACTATAAACCTTGGCCAAGCAGAAGCTTTCCAAGGAAAGCACTTATCTCTGCGATCTCTCCCTTGTGTGGCTGCCTGCTTATCCAGTGAGCCAAATCCAGACTCCCTCTATGCCCCTGAGGGTGAGGCTGTTAATCTGCCTAACACTTGAATCTCCGCACTTCCCCAGCATTTCAGTCCCTGCCTTTGGGCAGCTCAGTCACTAAATTACTTGGCTAAGGTCTCCTGACTTATCCCTGTTCTGCAACATGCAAGGGCAGCTTCGCCACAGTAGCTGTGTGGGCAGCCCACAGCTGAATGATATTAGCTCCCCTCCAACTTAGCAGCTCAGTCTGGGGCCCCAGACACCACCCAAAGTTGTCCGCACACCCACCCAAGATCTCCCAAGGCAGTTCAATGGAGTGCCCAAGTCCAAAAAACCAAAACAGCCCACAGATGAATCTTTTCCTGCTTACAGTTTCACTGTTGCTGTGGTTACAGCTGCAGGCAGCCTCCAACTGAACAAATGCACCCACTACTTGCCAGTTTTCCACCGCCTCTGTCCTCCTCGTGGGGTCCAGAAGTCTCTCACTGACTTCCTGTGTCACCAAAGGGAAGCCTCTGGGCAAAACTCACCTGCCAGAGATGCGTGGAGTCTTTTCTCTCCACTCTTACTGCGCCCCACTGCATAGAAGCTGCTACTCAGCCACTACCTTAGTTCCGTCTCCCCAGGTAATTATTACTTGGAAGACAGGGTCTCACTCTATCATCTAGGTTGAAGTGCAGCAGCACCATCATAGCTCACTGCAGCCTCAAACTCAAGGACTCATGCAACCCTCTCACTTTGGCCTCCCAAAATGCTGAGGTTACAGGCATGAGCCACCACATTCAGCTCCAACTTACTTTTGTCAATGGTACAAAAGGAACTCAAGGAAGAAAGAACGGCCTTTTTAACAGATAGCTGAGGTAATTTGACTTCCCTGGGCAAAAAGGGCAACTCTGAGTCATACTTTACACTGTATCTAAAAATCAATCTGAAATGGATTATAGACTTAAATGTAACATAAAGCTGTTTTTACAATAGAAAGAAATCATTAGGAGCTACAGCTAGGTAAAAAAATTTTGACACAAAAAGCATGACCCATAAAAGGGAAATATGATATTTTAGATCTCAGAAAAACAACCTTTGACATATGAAAAACCTTATTAAGAAGATAAAAAGGCAAAAGAGTGGGAGAAAATATTTTCAAGCTTCATACTGTCAAATAATTATTATCTAGAATATATAAAGAACTCAAAACTTCACAATGAGAAAAAAAAAAAAAACATTTTAAAAAGGGCAAAGGATCTGAATAGATACCTCAGTAAAGAAGATGGCACATAAGCACATGGAAAGATGTTCAGCATCATTAGCCATTAGGAAAATTTAAATTGAAACCACAATGAGAAATCTCTACATTCTATTTAGGGAACTAAAATTATTGAAAGAAAGAAAGAAAGAAAGAAACAAAGAAAGAAAGAAAGAAAGAAAGAAAGAAAGAAAGAAAGAAAGAAAGAAAGAAAGAAACTCCAGTACTAACAAGGACATGGAGGAAATGGATCACTCACACATTATTTGTGGAAATGTAAAATGGTACAGTCTTTCTGAAAAATTGGCAATTCCTTTCAAAACTAAAACAAACTTCCTTAATGACCCAGTCATTGTACTAGCAGGCATTTATTCCCAAGGAAAAGTTAATGTTCACATAAAAAACTGTAAATGAAAGTTCATAGGAGCTTTATTCATTACCTCTCCAAACTGGAGATAACCATGACCTTCTCTGGGCCTATGGTTAAACAAACTATGGTATACCCTTAGCACGGAATACTACTCACTGATCAACAGGAATAAACTACTAATTCAAGCAACAAGTTGGATATATCTCCAGGGAATTATGCTTAGTGACAAAAGTCAATCTAGAAAGAGTATGATTCAATTCATATAACATTCTTGGAAAAACAAAATGATAGAGAAAGGAAACAGATTAGTGATTTCCAAGGCTAGAAATGGTAGAGAAGCAATGTGGGTGTGGTTGTAAAGGGAAAGCAGAAGGCAGATTTTTATAGTAATGGAATAGGTCTAGACCTTAATTGCTGTTGTGGTTATATGAATCTACATGCCATAAAGGAACATACATATGCATTGTGCAAGGTCAAACTTCTGGTTTTGATATTGCACAATAACTATGAAGATATAATCATTGGGAGAAATTGGAATAAAAGGATCTCCCTAAACATTTTTCTTTACTTCAAAATAATGAGTTTAAAAAATGTTTGTTAAATACCATATTGGAAGCAAAACTGTAATTTGAATGCCAATTTGATTCTAAAGGTAAACTGTATAATAATAATGAGCACCTATTAGGTGTTTGCTGTAGGTAGGTCCTGCTACATGGCTTACTAGATGATTTGAGGGAAATGATGAAACATGAGAGAAATTAAAATAGAGAAAAGAAAGACAAAACAAAGTGGTAAATATAACACATGGTAGTTAGAGAAATAAAAATTAAATCCACAATAAGACATCATAACACAATCACTGTATTTACAGAAACTAAAAAGTCTGACTATCGTTTGGCTATGGAATACTGGGAACTCTTACTATGCACTGAAGATGGGAACCTAAATTGATATGAAGGACACTATGAAAGTTTTGAGGTATACAAAAATTAAGTAATGCAAAATTATTTTGATTACTATTTTTGTTCAAGAACTATGACGTTCTATGTACTTTTGCATGCTTTTAAACCATTTTTAAAAACACTCTGTCTACTCATTTTTTTTTTTCTTTTTGAGACAAAGCCTCACTCTGTCACCCTGGGTAGAGTGCTGTGGCCTCATAGCTCACAGCAACCTCAAACTCTTGTGCTTAAGTAATCCTCCTGCTTCAGCATCCTAAGTAGCTTGGACTACAGGTGCCCACCACAACACCCAGCTATTTTCAGAGACTGGGTCATGCTCTTGCTAAGGATGATCTTGAATTCCTAAGCTCAAGTGACCCAACTGCCTCGGTCTTCCAGAGTGCTAGCATTATACGTGTGAGCCACCATGCCTGGCCTCCACTCATTTTCTTAAGTGCTGTAAGCTCAATTTCATAGGCATGAACAGCTTCTTCAGGGGTAGAGAACCTTCCTGTGTGCATGCAAGTTTTTACTATAAGGAACAGGAAATAATCACATGGAGATAGGTCAAGACTATAGTATGAATTAGTCATGATGTTAACCTCTGTGAACCCCAGGAACTGAGTGGTTCTCTTGGCTGTGTGAGCAGGTATATTATCATGGTGCAAGATGCTCTCTCTCCCATAGTCCTATCTTTAGTCACCATTCTTGAAGCTTTTCAAAAACATTTGGTAGGCATACAGACAGCTCTATACCACTGCATACTAACAGTCCTCTCTTCCTCCAGAGGAACAGGTGCAACATGACCACTTTTGGGGATGACAGTTGCCATCATTTTCTTTGACACTTCAAGGTTGCTTTACTTTTGTTGGTGGATTTTCATTGAGAAAGTCCACACTGTCAACTGATTCTTGTTCTCCCTATCAAATCAAGGTTTCATCACCTGTAATGATATCAGAACATCTAGACTTGCCTCTGTTGAATCTAACCAGCATTTCTTAACACCATTCAACAGAGATGCACTTTTGCTCATCTGTCAATTGTGAGGCACCCATCAGGATAAAATTTTCCTGACTTGAAGATAATCATGTAGGATTTTATACACTCTTCTAAATTATTTAAGCCACTGAAAAATTGTCATGTGGGAATGAGTAAGGTCTCCAAAAGCAAATGCTTAAGGATTTGAGATTCATTTACCCCACTTATAAAATCATAGAAAATCATTGTGCAAAAGTGCTCTCTTCCCAACTCCATAGCTAATGCTGACTGAAAGCTACCCAAATGGAAAAAAATGAAGCCCTCCAGCAACACTGATAACCCAAGGAAGTCGAAACTTTCACATGTGAATCAGAAAGGATGTAGCTGTTGACTGTATTTCTTGGAAGTGAAATAATAGACCATAGCACTAACCATCTCAAAACTTTCATAGGGACCGTTGTATATTCACTTCAGAAAAGACTCATTGTCTAGTTAAATCGAACTTGTTCATATCCTATGCATAGCAATTTCACTCCTAGGTATATGTAGTAAGAAACTTGTGTACTAGGAGACTTTTTAAAAAGTTTTCTTTATATGTCTGTAGGCTGTGTGCCTGTCTTCTTCAGAGAAGTTTCTCTTCAAATCCCTTGCCCAGCCTGCGATGAGATCACTTGTTCTTTTCTTGCTTATACATTTGAATTCTCTGTAGATTCTGGTTATTAAACCTTTGTAGGAGACATAACCTGCAAGTAACTTCTTCCATTCTGAGGGCTGTCTGCTTGCTTTACTTACTGTGTTCTTGGCTGTGCAGAAGCTTTTTAGTTTGATCAGGTCCCAGTAGTGTATTTTTGATACTGCTTCAATTGCCCAGGGGGTCCTCCTCATAAAATACTCACTCAGACCGATTTCTTCAAGGGTTTTCCCTGCACTATCTTCTAGTATTTTTATAATTTCATGTCTTAAGTTTAAATCTTTAATCCAGTGAGAGTCTATCTTAGTTAATGGTGAAAGGTGTGGGTCCAGTTCAGTCTTCTACAGGTTGCCAGCCAGTTCACCCAGCACCATTTGTTAAATAGGGAATCTTTTCCCCACTGAACATTGTTAATTGGCTTGTCAAAGATCAGATAATGGTAAGTAGCTGGATTCATCTCTCGGTTCTCTATTCTGTTCTAGACATCCACTTGTCTGTTTTTGTGCTGGTGCCATGCTGTTTTAATCACTATTGATTTATAGTATAGTCTGAGGTCTGGTAGTGTGATTCCTCCTGCTTTGTTTTTATTTTTGAGTAGTGTCTTGGCTGTTCAAGATTTTTTCTGATTCCATATAAAACGAAGTATTATTTTTTCAAGATCTTTAAAGTATGACAGTGGAGCTTTAATAGGAATTGCATTAAAATTGTATATTGCTTTGGGTAGTATGGGACATTTTAACAATGTTGATTCTTCCTAGTGGTGAGCATGGTATATTTTTCCGTTTGTTA
>CAUYPK010080087.1:0-62139 GCA_963574355.1 Loris lydekkerianus | reverse complement strand
GTTGACTTCATCGAATTCCAAGCACCCAATTTTTATGCCGATGGAATTAATCAATTTGTGTTACGTTGGCAAAAGTGCACTGATTCAAATGGTGCTTATTTCAATTAAATTGAATAAATATTCACTGAGATATTACAGTTTAAAGTAGACTCATAAAAATGGACAAAACTTTTGAAATGTTAAAACTACAAACTATGTTCATCATTTTTATTGCTCACTTAGATTAAAATTTATTATGATTTTTTTTAGTTGTATAAAAGAAAGTAGAACTCAAGTCTTCTGTCAAAAGTTTAAATACATTTTTCATTAAGGAAATAAAACACAATGAGGCTAGTCTAGGTAACTAAATATTTTCTCTATAAGTTAAGTTATGCCTTAAGGACTCAATCAGTGAAAATAAGGTGAATCTAATCTAATCTTTTCTTTTGACTTTTTTATGAGAATTAATATTTGTGTATTGCCTCTCATATTAATTTATCTTAGATTCATTTATTTACTAATTATATATAGTGTATTTAAGAGCTGTCCAGAACACAGGGATCAATGTATGTCTCTATTTTTATATTATGTGGTTGGATACTTTCCAGACAGTCTTCACATGTCTAGTATTAGAAGTTATAAATATATAAAGAAAAACAAAACTTTTGCCAACCAGTGTGAAAAAGGAGAAAAAAACAGAGGGGGAATGGTGGGGAATGAGTAAATAAAACACACAAGAAACATAAAACGCACAAGAGACAAAGATGAGATCAGAAGGACTGGAGCAGCTAGGACTGCAGCCAGCACTGACATGTGAAAACAGCTTTGTTTATATAGCATCTAAACAAGGTTATTAAATGACATAAATCTTAACACAAGGGGTAAAGATTAACCTTAGGGAGGAAAAGCTGTCTGTTTTTGTCTTGCTGGCAAGATAAAAAGAAATGTATGCATGGGCTGTGTGACTTCTGGCAGAGGACAAAAGAATGTTGTTAAATGAGGAGAAGCAGCAGGGTCATCCCCTGAACACCTACCCAGGCTGTGGGGGCCCTGCCAACTCACAGCCCATACTCCACACAAAACAGACCTGGTTACTGTGCTTCACAAGAGCCTAGCCATAACTCTGTATTTTAGTATGTTTTATAAGGAATGTTCCAGTATGGAAGTTACCTAAGTACAGAGAAATAGATCATGATGAGAAATTCTCTTCCCTTTATGATTTCTCCCTATCTTTTATTTCACACATATCCATTGAAATCCCTTGAAATTCTACTGTAAGCCAAACTCTGTATTCATAGTTGCATGCTAAAGAGAATGATAGTATATTAGCAAAGATAAATAGGGAAAAATGTAAATGTTAAGTAGAAGGGCTACTGAAGTTGATTTCACTGTCAGCATCTTTTTGGGGGAATCTCTCTGATCCTATGGGTACTACTCTATCTTTTATCTTTTTTTTTTTCTCATTATTAACTTGGAAAATTCTCTGATCCTATGGGTATTACTCTCATCTTTTTTTTTTTTTTCATTATTAACTTAGAAAATTCTCATGTTGGGTTTTTAAAGAAATGCATTTTGTGGTCCTGTTTGTCCTAAAATTTATTGCTAAATGGCCATGAGATTTGCATACATACAAGAGATACACATTCTCTCACCCTTTGCTTCATTTGACATCAGGAAAGTAGATTTTAGTGGAGGGGAAAACAACAACAACAACAACAAAAAAAAAAACGTATTTGCTAAAATACTGGCTGTAAAGTTTTACAGAGACTTGAGTGGAGAGAAATCTGATTAGAAATCAGAAGCGAAGGGTAAGGTGAAAGGCCAGAATAAGACAGGAGAAAGGAAAATACTGAACTCACTTTTGCATCAGGGCAGAAGGGAAGTGGCTTAGTTTTACAAAGCAGATTATAAGCCAATAACTGAGGTACAAAAGTGCAGTGTAGGAGGAGTTTTTGATAAAGGGCTCTGGGTGATCTAAGAGGTAACAAAGCAAACTGGGGCAAATTCTACTGTAACAATGAAAGGGGCAGATTAATTTTGGTCTCAGAGGCACTAAAGAGTCCCTAGGGTGAGGAGGTGCTGAATCCATATTAGTTAGTGTCTGTAACAAAGACAATTAATCAGGCGCTAACAGGCATTAGACTGACAAGGATCAGTTCCCACTAATGGAGAGCAATAACCAATTCCATAAATCAAGATGGGGAATATATGCATGAGGTGTCAAGAGATTTGTTTAAAGATCATATTTCCATGTAACTTATTATCATGACTAAAAGTATTCTAACATTCCTATTATGATATATTTAAATTTACTTTTTATTAAAATTTGTGTGTTTTAATACACAGCTTGTTAGCTCCTAGGCAGAGAGGAAAGCTGCTGCAGCTTTTAGAAACCATGACAAGGCTTTATGTTTGTTATATGGCTTCTGTTCTTCCTGTTCCCTCTCTTTCCTCCTTTAATGTATTCTCCATATGGCAAACAGAATATTTCTTTTAGTACATGAATTGTATCATTTTACCCCTTCCTTAAAAACCACTCTAACTTCCCATTTTATGTAAATGAACTAAACTTCACATTATGACCTCAGGGTAGGGCAACCATTTATAACTTAGACTAGAACACTTTTGAGAAGGAAAAGAGAAGCCATTGAAAATTAGGATGCTGTAACATTATAAATAATGTCTGAATCAAACCTGAATGTATTCTCATCCCATCATTTTATATCTCTCCAAATTCAACCACTGACGATTATGATTCCGTCAGAGTATCCACAGAACTTAACAGTAGGCATATGGCAGGTATGTTATTAACAAACAGTCATAGTTGAATGAGTGAATGAATGAACAGAAGAATAAGAAAATAGAATATAGAACCTCATTAAATAAGTTTGGAATCAAATTTTCTAGAACATTTCTTATTATCTTAAAGATTTCCATAATATCTTTCTTATTTATTTTTGTATTTCCTATCCTGGGTTATATTTATAATTTATCTACATGTGTACTAGTTTCCTAAGAATGCTTTAACAAAGTACCACAAATTGGCAACTTAAACAACAGAAGTCTATAGTCTCTCAAGCTTCACGAGCTTCTGGTGTTTGATGGCAATTTTTGGCATTTCTTGGCTTATAGTTCGGTCACTCCAAATTCTGTCTTCATCTTTACATGGCATTCTTCTTGCATATTTTTTTGTCTCTGTCCAAATTTCTCCTTTTTTATAAAGACACAGTTGATTAAATTAGGGTCCATTCTAAAGACCTGCTCTTAACTTGATCATCAGAAAACACCCTAATTCCAAATAAGGTCACATAGACAAAGGTTGAGAATTAGGACTTCTTTTCGGGAAACACAAGTCAACCTATAACAATATTTATACAATTAAATACATATTTTTAAAATGTTAAGAGTTTGATCTTGATCTTACAAAAACTTAGGGAGAGGTTTATCAAATGCTATTTTGCATTGAATCCCTCATTTATAAGCTATGAAAGGCAAAATAAAATGCCATTCACTAAATTAATATGTGTATGACTGCACTGAACACATTTAGAGATAGGGCTCAGACCCAAACAGTGAAGTTAGCTTCAAGTAGAGCTTAACTCAGTGACTGTTGCACTGGAGGAATTGACACAGAGATAAAACATAGCCTTTCCCTTAAAGGTAGACTGAGAATATGAGGTCTTATAATTAAGTTCCCAAATTCATCCTAGAAAAAGTGCTATATACCTCATTGGTGGATAGCAGTGTGGTTACCAGATTGTACCAAGAGGAGTGCCTTAAAAGTGACCATAGTGATAGTTAGTCAGCAATGAGTTATGTGACACCTTTTCTATGATGAGTTCATGAACTTAATTGTCAGACCTTATATGCTATTGTCTCAATCAGCAGCTGTTGTTTACCCTTCCGATAAAAGGTTTCTATATGTGTCTATCTTTCCAACAATTTTGTGTCTATTCCTTTTTTTTTTTTAATTAAATCATAGCTGTGCACATTAATGTGATCATGGGGCACCATACACTAGTTACATAGAACATTTGACACATTTTCATCACTCTGGTTAACATAGCCTACCTGACATTTTCTTAGTTATTGTGCTAAGACATTTATATTCCACATTTACTAAGATTCAAACATACCCTTGTAAGATGCACCGCAGGTGTAATCCCACCAATCACCCTCCCTCCCTTCACCTACCCCCACCCTCCCCTCGTTTTCCTTTTTCCCCCTATTCTTAGGTTGTAACTGGATTATAGCTTTCATGTGAAAGCCATAAATTAGTTTCATAGTAGGGCTGAGTACATTGGATACTTTTTCTTCCATTCTTGAGATACTTTACTAAGAAGAATATGTTCCAGCTCCATCCACCTAAACATGAAAGAGGTAAAGTCTCCATCTTTCTTGAAGGCTGCATAATATTCCAGGGTGTACATATAACAAACTTTATTAATCCATTCGTGGATCTATGGGCACTTGGGTTTTTTCCATGATTTAGTGATTATGAATAGGGCTGCAATAAACATTCTGGTACAAGTATATTTCTTATGGTGTGATTTTTGGTCTTCTGGGTATATGCCTAGTAGAGGAATTATAGGATTGAATGGCAGGACTATTTGTAAACCTCAAAGTGTTCTCGAAACATCTCTCCAAAAATGTATTAATTTGCATTCCCACCAGCAGTGTAGAAGTGTTCCCTTTTTTCCACATCCACGCCAACATCTCTGGTCTTGGAATTTTGTGATATGGGCTAATGTTACCGGAGTTAGATGATATCTCAATGTAGTATTGATTTGCATTTCTCTGATGATTAAAGATGATGAGCATTTTTTCATATGTCTGTAGGCCGTGTGCCTGTCTTCTTCAGAGAAGTTTCTCCTCCAATCCCTTGCCCAGCATGCAATGGGATCACTTGTTCTTTCTTTGCTTATACGTTTGAGTTCTCTGTGGATTCTGGTTATTAAACCTTTGTAGGAGACATAACCTGCAAATAACTTCTCCCATTCTGAGGGCTGTTTGCTTTCCTTACTTACTGTGTTCTTGGCTCTGCAGAAGCTTTTTATTTTTATCAGGTCCCAATAGTGTATTTTTGAAGCTGCTTCAATTGCTCGGGGGTCCTCCTCATATAATACTCGCCCAGACCAATTTCTTCAAGGGTTTTCCTTACCCTCTCTTCTAGTATTTTTATAGCTTCACACCTTAAGTTTAAATCTTTAATCTAGTGAGAGTCTTAGTTAATGGTGAAAGGTGTAGGTCCACTTTCAGTCTTCTACAGGTTGCCAGCCAGTTCACCCAGCACCATTTGTTAAATAGGGAATCATTTCCCCACTGAATGTTTTTAATTAGCTTGTCAAAGGATAAATAATGGTAAATAGGTGGATTCATCTCTTGGTTCTCTATTCTGTTCCAGACATCTAATTCTCTGTTTTTGTGCCAGTACCATGCTGTTTTCATCACTATTGATTTGTAGTATAGTCTGAGATCTGGTAGCATTATTCCTCCTGCTTTGATTATATTTCTGAGTAATGTCCTGGTGATTCATGGTTTTTTCTGGTTCCATATAAAATGAAGTATTGTTTTTTCAAGATCTTTAAAGTATGACAGTTGGGCTTTAATAGGGATTGCATTGAAAGTATATATTGCTTTGGGTAGTATGGACATTTTAACAATGTTGATTCTTCCCAATCATGAGCATGGCATGTTTTTCCATTTGTTAACATTTTCAGCTATTTCTTTTCTTAGAGTTTCATAGTTCTCTTTATAGAGATCTTTCACGTCTTTCGTTGGATAAACTCCCAAATATTTTATCTTCTTTGGCAATACTGTGAATGGAATAGAGTCCTTAATTGTTTTTTCAACTTGACTATTGTTGGTGTATATAAAGGCTACCTATGTATGAATGTTGATTTTGTAACCTGAGATGCTCCTGTATTCCTTGATCACTTCTAAGAGTTTTGTAGTAGAATTTCTAGTTTTTTCCAGATATACAATCATATCATCTGCGAAGAGCGAAAGTTTGATCTCTTCTGACCCTATATGGATATCCTTGATCACCTTTTCTTCCCTAATTGTGGTGGCTAAAACTTCCATTACAATGTTGAAGAGCAATGGAGACAATGGGCAGCCTTGTCTGGTTCCTGATCTCAGTGGAAATGATTTCAATTTAACTCCATTCAATATTATATTGGCTGTGGGTTTGTTGCAGATGGCCTCTATTAGTTTGAGAAATGTCCCTTTTATACCAATTTTCTTTAGTGTTCTGATAATGAAGGGATGCTGGATATTATCAAAAGTTTTTTCTGCATCAAAGAGAGAATTATATGTTCTTTATTTTTTGATTTGTTTATGTGCTGAATTACACTTACAGATTTATGGATGTTGAACTAGCCTTGAGACCTTGGAATAAAACCAACTTGGTCATGATTTATAATTTGTTTGATGTGTTGTTGGATTCTGTTTGTTAGGATCTTGTTGAATATTTTTGCATGTATATTTATTAGTGATATTGGTGTATAATTTTCTTTTCTTGTTGGGTCTTTTTCTGGTTTGGGGATCAGAGTGATGTTTGCTTCCTAGAACATGTTGGGTAGTCTTCCTTCTTTTTCTATCTTTTGGAACAGGTTGATTAATATAGGTACTAATTTCTCTTTAAAGGTTTGGTAGCATTCTGACATGAAACCATCTGGTCCCAGGCTTTTCTTTTTAGGAAGCTTTTGTATGGTTGATGCTATTTCCAAACTTGATATGGGCCTGTTCAACATTACCACTTGATTCTGGCAAAGTTTTGGAAGGTGACGTGCTTCCAAGTATTGCTCAATTTTCTTCAGATTTTTATATTTCTGACAATAAAGTTTCTTGTAAAATTCATTCAGTATTTTTGAATTTCTGAGGGGCCTGTTGTTATTTCATCTTTGTCATTTCTGATTGATGAGATTAGAGATTTTACTCTTTTTCCTGAAGGTTGGCCAAATGTTTATCTATTTTATTGACCTTTTCAAAAAGCCAACTTTTTGATTTATTGATCTGTTGTATAATTCATTTTTAATTTCGTTTAATTCTGCTCTAATTTTAGTTATTTCTTTTCTTCTACTGGGTTTGGGGTTGAAATGTTCTTCCTTTTCCAGTTGCTTGAGATGTCCAATTAAGTTCTTAACTTCCTCTCTTTTTGTTCTTTTGAGGAAGGCTTGCAGTGTTATAATTTTCCCTCTTAGAACTGCCTTTGCAGTATCCCAGAGATTCTGATAATACATGTCTTCATTGTCATTTTGTTCCAAAAATTTGACAATTTCCTTCTTGATCTCGTCTCTGACCCAGCTATCATTCAGCATAAGGTTATTTAACTTCCATATTTTTGTATGAGTTTTCAGATTCCTGTTGTTCCTGAGCTCAACTTTTATTCCATGGTGGTCTGAGAAGATGCAAGTAATAATTTCTATTCCTTTAAATTTACTGAGGTTAGACTTGTGACCTAAATTTGGTCAATTTTGGAGTATGTTCCATGGACTGATGAGAAGTAAGTGTATTCAGTTTTGTTGGGATGAAATGTTCTGTAGATGTCTGCTAAATCCAAATGTGGGGTGGTTAGGTTTAAATCTAAGATTTCTTTGCTCAGCTTTCTTGATCCAACACTGCCAAGGGAGTGTTGAAATCTCTGACTATTATGGAGCTGGAGGAAATCAAGTGGTTCATGTCAGTTAGAGTTTCTCTTATAAATTGAGGTGCATTTGGGTTTGGTGCATAAATATTAATAATTGAAATCTCATCATATTGAGTATTGCCTTTAACAAATATGAAGTGACCATTTTTATCCTTCCTTACTTTTGTTGGTTTAAAGCCTATTGTATCTGCAAATAAAATTGCAACACCTGCTTTTTTCTGATTACCATTTGCTTGAAATATGGATTAGCATCCTTTTATCATGACTCTATATTTGTCTTTTAAGTTAAGATGTGCTTCTTGTATGCAACAAATATCTGGCCTGTTTTTGTATCCAGTCAGCTAACCTATGCCTCTTTAGAGGACAGTTTAAGCCATTCACATTAATTGAGAATATTGATAAGTCTGATAAAATTTTGGGTATCGAATTTTTTAATAATCCAGTGGACATTTTTAATCCTTTCGCCGGTGTGGAAATTGGAGATTGATCAAAAGTTTCAAAGTGATTTAACTTTTGTGGTGGTGGATTGGGTTGGTCATTATTGAGGATAGGTCTGAGAATGTTCTGAAGAGCTGGTTTGGTTATGGCAAATTTCTTTAACATATGAATGTCATAAAGTATTTAATATTTAATTTCTACATCATAAATTAAACTCAGTTTAGCTGGATACAAGACCTGGGGTTAAAAGTAATTTTGTTTTGGAAGATTAAAAGTCGATGACCACCCTTTTCTGGCTTGAAAAGTTTCAGCAGAGAGATCTGCAGTCGTTCTAATATTCTTCCCTTTATATGTAATGGCTTTCTTTCATCTGGCTGCTTTAAGAATTTTCTCCTTCATATCCACTTTAGTGAAGTTGATTATGATATGCTTGGGGGATGTCTTATTGAAATTGAGTCATGCTGGGGTTCTGAAACTGTCTGCTATCTGAATTTCAGAATCTCTAGGCATGTCTGGAAAATTCTCTTTCATAATTTCATGGAGAAGGGCCTCTGTGCCTTGTGAGGTGACTTGGTTGGTTTCAGGAACTCAAGTGAGTCTGATATTAGCCTTCTTTGCATTATCCCAGAGCTCTCTTAGAAAATGATCCATTTTTGCTCTCTGTTTCTTTTCCTCTTTGAGAGTTTGGGAGCATTAAAAGGCTTTGTTTTCAATGTGAGAAATCCTTTCTTCTGTTTGCTCCACTCTGTTACTGAGGGATTCTATTGTATTTTTCAGATCTTTGAGGGCTGCAAATTTTTGCTTCAGTGTGTCTAATTCTTTGGTGGTTTTGTCTTTAAATTCGTTGAATTCTTGAGACAACATTTGAATTTCTCCTTGAATTTCTAATTCCAGCTTTTGAATTGCTGCTTGAAGTTTTAATTCCAAATTTTCCTCCACTTTATTAATCTTGTTTGTAATCCAAATTCTGAATTCAATTTTTGACATCTCAGCCAGTTGTTTATGAATGGAATATTCAATTACATCTGCCATATCTTTCCTTGGGAGGGGTTTGATCTATTCTGGTTATTCATGTTACCAGAGTTTTTCTGCTGATTCTGGCCCATGGTTGTTTTACTCCCTTTGATTTTTCCCCTGGGGCTTTGTTGAGGGCACGTACAGTGTTGTGGCCTGAGAAACTAGGTCCCTGTCTGGTGTGGTGGGGCTAAGTGGTTCTATCTTGTTTTCAGCTGGTTTCTGTTCAACCCTCGTGAAACAGATACTCTGGATTGAAGATTCAACTGTGAAGAAATATCAGCAATTAAATTACCCTGCCTACCACAGGCAACAATTGGAAAAGGAAAATCAAACCTTTCTACAACCACGCACCCAGGGCACCACCTGTTTTGTCCTCAGGTGATTGGCTCAGTTCAAAAGGTCCAAATTAATTATCTCAGTTCGCATAAAACTGTATAAGAGTTTAAGAGAGTTTAAGAGGTCTCGGGTGAGAGAGTTTAAGAGGTCTCAGGTGAGAGAGTTTAAGAGGTCTCTGGGAACTTGATCACAGGGGTCTTGTGACTACTCTGATGTGGCTTGCTCCAGTGCTGTGTGGAGTCAGGAGGAGCCACCCAGCCAATAGATCAGTTTGGGACATTGATGCCTCCTTCCCCTTCATGCACCTCTGTCACACCCAGTCACTGATAGACCTGCAGTTGACTGACCTAGTTGCCTGTAGTGAACCGATACTCTTCAAGTTTGCACCTGCCTGAATCACAAGGAAGTCTGCAAGATTGCTGCGCTCTGCCTCTCTCTAGCAGGAGGAGGTGAGGCCTGACAGAATCAGGCACTTCATGAAGGTCCAGTCTTGCCCCTAATTAATGCTACTGACAGAGCACAGAACAACTTTACGGTTCCCCTGAAGAAGAGAAGCTGATTTGAGTTCCAAATCAGCTTGTCTTTGCTCTTGCAGATTTCTATACAGTTAGGTGTCAGTTCTGTTCTGCTGCCTTCCTTTGCCTATAGGCTGGTGATATTCTGAGGGCCAGGTGCGTCTTAGGCTCAGTAAAGCGGTCCTCTAGGTCGACCCTGCCCTTGGAGTTTCGCCCGCTTGCAAGCCAGTTCTGCCTCAGGCAAATCCTTTACTCACGATCTCTGGTTGTTAAGGGAACAGGAGGTGTGGCTTCAGAATATCCAGGGGTCAGCCGTATTACTGCTAAAAGAGGGCTGCTGTTTTATTTCTCAGGGATCCGCTGCTCTGGTGTAGTTCCCTCTCAGCTGACCATCCTCTTCTTGCTCCTGTGCCCCAGAGTCTGCACTGAGCAGCTGCAACCCAGGCACTGTAAACACCTATCGAGCAATCACCCAAGAGTCTGGACTCCTGGGGGACAGGCCTCCAGATCTCAGAGTAAGAGTGGAAGGGAGTGCTTGGAGCTCAGGGTTGCAGGTATATAATATATACAGTTTTACACTGCTTTATGCCTGGCCATATTGTCGCCAAAAGACATCTGCACACTGTGCTTCAGGGAACCATTGCTCTGGTGTGGTTCTCTCTCAGCCAACCATCCTCTCCTTGTTCCTGTGCTCCAGAGCCAGCATTTACAGGCTACAGCCCAGGCACTGTCCACACTTCTCGAGAAATCTCCCAAAAGTCTGGATTCTTGGGACACAGGTATCCAGACCTCAGGGTAGCAGGTAAAGAATATATACAGTTTTATGCCTGGCCATATTGTCGCCAAAAGAAGGCTACCACACTGTGCCTCAGGGAACTGCCACTCCCGTGTGGTTCCTCTCAGCCGACCATCCTCTCCTCGCTCCCATGCCCCAGAGTCAGCACTGACCAGCTGCATTCTAGGCACATTCCACACCCCTTGAGAAATCACTTAAGACTCTGAACTCCTGGGGAAAAGGTCTCCAGAACTCAGCGTGAGAGTAGAGGGGAATGCTGGGAGCTCAGAGTTTCAGGTAGAGAATATATACAGTTTTATACAGTTTTATGCCATGAATACCATGGCACCCTAGTAGGAGAGGTAGGTCTAGTTTTTAGAGGCTCTCTCCCATGGAGTGTAGTTGGAGGACCTTTGAACTCTGCCTGATTGTTTGTGGGTCACTCTGAGCCATTCTCATGGGGGAGGGGACTCCCATCCACTTGGTGATGAATTTTGTAACTTTTGTTTGTATCCTTGTGGTTGCAGCTTGCCTCAGCAGGGTTGACGTGCATACTTCAACCTTCTCCCTTAGTGTAGCTCAAATCCACCAGGCTACTTGCTAAATTTTTGTCCTTTAACTCTCCTTCTGGACAGGAGCCTCTGTGGAAAGCTGGCTTCAGTCAACCATCTTGTCTCCATCCTCTGTGTCTATTTCCATGTAAGTACAAATGCTTAAGCACACTATAGTTTTATTAGGATACTTTCTAAATTTTCTAGACTTATGATGAAAAGATTAACAATATATATATTTTTTTTTATTAAATCACAGCTGCATACATTGATATGATCATGGGGCATCATACACTAGCTTCACAGACCATTTGACACATTTTCATCACAATAGTTCAGATCTTTTAGATGCAGAGTCCAGACTAGTGTGAATACCTGGGAAATCAAAATGCCATCATCATTCTCATGTTAAAATAAAGGTGTATTGGGATCTGGTAATAAATGAAGTCCTGGTACTGGCCTCAAGGTGGTTCCACTGTATCCCAGAGTTCACCCAGTGTTTATTCCCTGGTTTCTGATTGAATACTTGCAGAGAGCATAAATGCAGTTAAAGAACCCTCAGATTGATGCCTTAACCATGGAATAAAGCAATTGCAGTGATGATGTTATCATTCTGGCTTACAGCCATATGTAGCTGGCTGTTCGGAAATGATATTACTAAACCCACGATAGAAACTTTCAGGCTGGCTTCCTGATGTTGAGGTCTAGTTTGAAATATAGCAACTCAACCCAGACACATTATTTAATCCTACATCTCTTTTGTTTGTAAGATCCCTTTGAGTAAAAAATCTATTTGTCCTTGAATATCAAGAAATAGTGCATAACATTGTTGTTTTGAAATCTAACTAGAAATTACTTGTCTAGAACTCTGAAAAGTCTGAGATTTCTCCCTATTTGCAAGCTAACAAGTTAATCTGTCAGACATTTACTGCAGAAGACATGATATTTTAGGTCAAAAATTGCATTATTCATGGCACAGCATATAGCATGAATTTTACGTTTTCACTGGCTCCCATTGCCCTCCAAGTTCCAAGGGACTGAGATGGAATAGTCCAGGTGAATCCTGTGCATAGCTGAGCAACTTTGATTTTAGGAAACCCTGTATAATGGACCCCATGAAAATCTGCCTAACCTGTGTCTTAGAGATGACAGAAAAAAAATGATATGGAGTTCAGTTAAAGACAGATACAGTTTTTATGTTGCATTCTATTTTTACTCCTTCAGATATTTTTAGGCCAGATTTATTCCCTAAATCAAGCTGAAGATTGATTATATAATTGAGACTACTGTTCTAGGCCCCAAGGAAGTTTCCACTGAGTTAATGTTGATGTATTTATTTGTAGCTTCATCCCATTTGAAAGCTTAGACATTGAATGAAGAAGAGATTTTCCAAAGGGGACCTTCAACTGAACTCCAGATTATTTTTCAATCCATTTCAGCCAAGGAATAAATTGGCATGTTTTTTGATGTGAGCACACAGTGGAAAGAATATTAGCCTGAGATTCAAGAGACTCCTGTTCTAATTCCGTTTCTTCCATTAGCTTGCATTATAACCTTGGACAAGCATATAGGGCTTAGGTGACACAGAATAAGAATCAGTTATACACAGATCAAGCAAAAAAAAAAAAAAAAAGAAGGAAATTTTGCCAATTTCAAATTGCATATCTCACTTTGAATTTCAAGATGGATTTTTTTTACTAAGCAGAATAATATTCTTTCATGAGACCACTTTACTATAGTTTTTTTAAACAAAGAGAAAGATCAAAGTGAAAAATGTAGAAATTTCAAGATGTTATCTAAACGTGTAACTGCAGCATGATTCAATCCTTATTTGTTTAATCTTTATGCCATAAATATTAGTCCACAAACATACAATATCATAGAAGTTTTAAATCAGACAAATTCTCAACAAATTAATACACAGGAAAAGCTCTCAGGTTTTGTATTTTGTGTAATGTTTTGGAAGTTTTTTGTTCACTTTGGAAATGTCTTATTTTAAGTATTTACCTTTTCTATTTCTCCAGTCACTATGCTAGATTAGTCCAGGAAATTAAATCAGTAATCTCTTAATTGATCTTCAAGTTTCCAGCTTGTTTCCACCTTCAATCTGTCATTTCAATTTAATCTTCTTAAAACTTAAACCACCCTGCCTGTTGGATCAAGTCCAAACTATCTGTCCTGGCATTTCTAATCCAGGATTACTCTTCCTAGTCTACTTTCATCTTTCTCTATGCCAAAAGGGAACTCTCAGCCCAGTTAGGTGAACAGACTTATTTGTGTCTTAAATACAACATTGTCATCTGAGCCTCCATTTGTTGTTGTTGTTTTTCTCTTAAAACTTTCTCCTCCATCACTTCCACCTATCTGACTTCAACATTTTCTTTAAGGCTCAAGTCTGTATCTATTCAGTTGTTTCAGACGTTTTGTCCGTTTTAATGTCATGTGTTTTTGTAGCTCCATATCTCAATAAATATTTATTCTACTGTGTCGTGGTATATACTGATAATGGAGAATTTTGTACTCTATACATTGATGCGGTTCATTTTTTTCTACTTTTAATTTTTTTTATTCTTTTCAGCCTATTACTATATGACGTCATTAAGCGATTTTCAACCAATTTTTCTCTACGAATTCAAATTGAAACAAAGCGCTGCCGAAACAGCCCGAAAAATTAACCAGGCATTTGGCAATGATAGTGTTAATGAACGCACTATTCCACGTTAGTTTGCGAAATTTCATTCTGGAAATTTTAGCCTCGAAGATGAGCCCCGAAGTGGCTGATCTAGAGTAATCCAGGACGAGGATTTGAGGACCCTGGTGGAGATTGACACATCACAAACAGTGCATGGGATGGCGGAAGAACTGGGTGTCAGCTCCCCTGTGGTTTTTGATGGTTTAAAACGTATTGGAAAGGTCAAAAAGCTCGAAAAGTGGGTGCCTCACGATTTAAACGATTGGCAGAAATTGTCACGTTTTGAGGTTTGTTCTTCATTGCTTTTGCGCAACCAAAATGATCCTTTTTTGGATCAGATCATCACGTGTGATGAAGAGTGGATTCTCTACGACAATAGGAAACATTCAGGACAGTGGTTGGACACCAATGAGCCACCCAGGCACTTCCCAAAGGCGAAACCCTACCAAAAAAAGATCACGGTTACTGTATGGTGGTCAGCGGCTGATGTGATTCACTATAAGTTTCTGCAACCAGGCCAGACCATCACAGCAGAGTCCTATTGTGAGGAAATCAACGAAATGTACCGAAAATTGTGTCAGCAGCAGCCAGTACTGGTCAACAGAAGAGATCCAATCCTGCTCCACGACACGCCCGGCCGCATGTCACAAATCACCTTCCAAAAATTAAAGGAATTGAGCGTTGAAGTTCTGCCCCACCCACCATACTCCCCAGACCTCTCGCCAACCAACTACCATCTTTTCAAGAACTTCGATAACTTTCTCACTGGTAGAACCTTTGCCAATCAGGACCTAGCAAAAACGGCCTTTGTTGACTTCATTGAATCCCCAGCACCCAATTTTTATGCCGACGGAATTAATCGACTTGTGTTACATTGGCAAAAGTGCACTGATTCAAATGGCGCTTATTTCAATTAAATTGAATAAATATTCACTGAAATATTACAGTTTAAAGTAGACTCATAAAAACGGACAAAACCTTTGAAATGACTTCCACTCTGAAGCGTTGCCTGATTATTTTCCTCATATCTTAGCAAATCTTTTACCTCTTTTATTAATGTTTGTAGGATTATAATTCTTATCTGAATCACATATGTTTCTATGAGTTTTTTTCCCTTTATTTTCCCGTAAGTTTGGTTTTTTGAAAGCAGGAACTTTAACTGTCTTATTTATCACCTCTCAAAGACTTCAAATCCTCCTGTTTTTCATGTTTGATTGGCTGAGTTGTGACTTGGTGTGACTATGTTTGCTATGCCTCTCAGGTCCTCATTATCTTTCACCAAAGCCAAGTGGAAATATTCTTTTATCATTTTATCATTTTATCATTTTCTGTGTCATGATGCAGATTGATGTGGCTTTAGTGGGCTGGACCAGGAGGGGTGTCTTAAATGTACACTGGTATCTTCACCTAAGTATCAATCATCTTGAGGAATGAGCAGAGGGTTTGGCATTTAGTAATTTGAGAGTTATGGGTTAGTTTTAAAGTCATAATTTCCACAGAATTGTAGGGAATAAATCCATATTAAAAGTAGGTAAACCAGAAAACCAATAGAGTATCTATTAATACTAATTTATGCGTACAATCATTATTCCATTCAATAAACTCAATTTTCAACTGCATTGTTTGAATAGCCCCTATTTGTTCTTCTGATCTCAGTCCTGTATCTTACTGAATCATTTTTTATATGGCTGATTAGATAGTATTTATAAAACAAAAATCTACCGTGTCACTTTCTTGCTTGAAGTTTCTTGATGACTTCTTACATACTGAGTGCAAGATAAAATCTGGGTTTATAAGTATGACTCATAAGGAACTAAGGTCTGTTTCTTTAATGTCACCTCCTAACACTCTCTGGTTAATGCTATGGCAATATTGAACTGCTTATAATAAATAAAACACATTTTTTTTTAATGAAACACATTTTTAAAAGTAATTATTAATCCAGAAAATAATCACCAGAGAGCCAGTCAGATATTATATATCTCCTATGAAATATTTTTGCCAAAAATACAGAAGCTGGATCTAATCAGGTCTATCAATCTAACTACAAATTTCAGAAAATACCAGGTCGAAGAACTTTGTAGAACTACACAGCATGGAATCACTCATTGAAATGTAGACTGTGTACATTCTAAGGAATAATAAGTTGGATCCTTCAACAAAGAAGCAATGAAGGGAAACCTATAAATTGAAAGAGATTTAAGACATATCAATCAATGATAATACATGGACCTTATTTAGAGCAAATAAAGTATTAAAAATAAAATAACATTTTAACAAATTGAGGGAGAGGGCCATTCGAACATTGACCAGGTATTAGATAATAGAAAATTGATTTTAGGTTTTTAAATATGCTAATATTATTTATATTATATTTTTAACAGTTCTTTTCCTTTAGAAACTAACACTGAAATATTTACAAATATATGGTTTGGTGTCACAGACTGGCTTTTGAGGAGAAAAAAATAAATGAAGATGAAGATGAAACAAGATTGTCCAGGAGTTGGTAATTATTGAAGCTGTGGTATGGGAACACAACTTTTTTTCTAGTTTTGAATATGTTCCAAAATGTCCAAATTTGCCAATACCCAATAAAAAGAAAATGAAAATTATTATCAAAGTAAGCACTAATTTTTATGAAAGAGAATTCTAAAAGCCAATGGATAAAAAGAGATAACGAGAGGTGAAATATTAAAATAGAATTTTAGTGTTCAAAGAGATTGGGAATTGTTAGCTTGAAGCCAAGTATTAGAGTTGGAATAGACCAGCAAGAGGAACTTGCTGTTTTAAAGCCACTTCCACTGAGATAGCCAACTATGTGTCCTTCCCGCAGAGCCCTGGCATCCTGCGTGTATCTTCCCTCTTTTACGGAATTATAGACTAACCCTACCCGGAATTATTCCAAACTTCCCAGAATTATTCCAAACTTCTAGCCAAAGGCCCGTAAGCTACAACTGCAAAGGCCTCAAAGTTTCAAAATCTCCCTCTTATAATGAACTGGCCATTTCCACCCAAGGTGTGAATCCATATTGGTAAAACCACTTTTAAATGGTTATACCTTTTGACTAAGTATAATAATTACAGTTTTCAAAATTTATACTGATTAAATGATAGGACATGTTCTATTAGATTTATTTACAAGATGTTCATCAAGGCATCATATATAACACTGAATAATTTCCAGTGAGTTAAATGACCACTGTGTTAAGAATAAAATGTAGATGATTAAACAGTATTTGTAGTGTGAAACTTAATACGATAAGATATATGTGTATGTGGTGTGTATACTCATGTGCGGGTCTGCATATAGAGGAGAACTACATTTTTAAATGTAAATCAAGGAATTTTCATCCTCCTCTTCCTATCTACATGCAGGTGTGCACATGCACACACACTTACATACCCTTCCTTATACACAATAATTTTCTCCTAGATCAGAAAATTAACACTCCCTTTCTATAAACAGTCTTGCAGACCCACCATATTTGGGTCTAACAATCATTTTTGAATTCACAAGGACAGATTTAGACCTCCCTTTTAGTAATAAAAGTACTTTATTACTATCTGTAATAATAGTGCTAACGAATATGAATTACTATTATAGACGGTAATGAAATATTTTTCCTCTTTTCTTTTAGGTTGCCCTAAAGAAAGTCCTTATCACAGGCAGTTTCTGTACTCAATAGAAGATGAGAACTACTGAAAGTGATTCTAGTAGACTTTTCAGAAATCTGTACATAGACATAAGTAGAGGGGGATTTGAAGAAACTGTGTGAAAAAGATGCTGTTTGTAAACCCGCTACCCTCAGAGTTGATAGTGGAGTGCTCTACCCAAATGGAAAAGGAGGTACAAAAGCCGGTCAAAGTCAGAATACTTCTTGGATGAGCAAAATGACAATTAATATGGGGAAGACTTTGCGGATTTAAGGAGTTTTCAGGATCCAGCTGAGCTAGGAGAAAATGATTATTTCAGAGATCTTGAAGAACAAGCAGGGAAGCAATAGCAGGTAGGGGAGACCTGAGTATTGTTTGGAAGACAAGACTTTGAGTGAACAAGAAACACAAGGTTCTGATCCAGGAAAATCATGAACAGTTTATGGAGCTGGTCATGTGAAGCAGCAGAGAGCAGGTGGGATACTGGCCACAAGAATAATGACAGGAGCTTTGATTGGAATCATGGTTTTATGGAGCAGAAGGTGGGAGGGGAGATTTAAGGGGCTTTAAATTTCATGAGCTACCACACCTGGGGAATGAAATATTTTGTTTTATTTAATTTTAATTAATTTAAATTTACATAAATAGCTCTGTATGACTAGCACCTGCCATATAGTACTGTGCTGCTCTAGAAATTACCTCTGTGTAGTAGGAGGGTCTACCAAGGCTTAATTCTGCCCAGTTTGTATTTGGCCTTCTGTGATCAACGATATTTTAAGATAGAAGTCATGGCTGCTAAACCCTGCTGATGAGCTTTTGCTCAGTGGCTGAAATTTAAGCAAGCTGAAGGGCACAGTCAGAAAAAGGATGGTTGTTGGATTTTGGTCCATGCCTTATTTACTTTCACTAACCACTTTGATTCTGTTGAGGCTTCTGTCAAATTTTTCCATTGTGCTAGAGGTTTTATTATAAATCATGAGTATGAATTAAGAATTAGGTAGTAATTACTGATTAAATTCATCCAGATCATGTGATCAGCCATAAAGGCAATTACTTAATTTGTCAATGACCTTAGTTAATCCTGAATTGGTGCCCAGAATATACAAGGCTGTAATTCATTTCCAGTTGTGTCTGGATTTCATGACTCAATCAAGCTGTAGGAAGATTTTTATTCTTCCTTTATACTCTTATTTTTTTGGTTCATGTCACTAGGAAGTTAAATTGCTTTTGCTTTCCTATGACTTTGTTTGGATTAAAGATTTTCCTAACATCTTCCTAACATAGTAAAGACTTGCTGGTATATTTATTTCTATTTTTTGAGGAGTTTGCCCAATTGAGTTTTGAATTATAATTCCAGATATGAATACTTTTCCTTAACAAAACTAGAGATTTGTGCAACTATATTATAATTTCAAAGAAAATCAGGGTTTTTTTTTTATTAGGGGCTGAATTAGAGTATCTACCAAGAGTCTTAGGGATAATTTTTTTTTTCTATTTTTCTTTTCTTTCTCCTTCTCTTCCTCCTCCTCCTCCTTCAGAGAGAGTCTCCCACTGTCACCCTGGGTAGAGTGCCATGGTATTGTAGCTCACAGCAACCTGAAACTACTGGGCTCAAGCAATCCTCTTGCCTCAGCATCCCAAGTAGCTAGGATTACAAGCACCTGCCACAATTGTCCACTAGTTTTTCTACTTTTAGTAGAGATGGGGTCTAGCTCTTGCTCAAGCTGGTCTCAAACTCCCGAGCTCAAGTAATTCACCACCCTTGGCCTCCCAGACTGCTAGGATTACAGGCATGAGCCACCTCGCCCAGCTGTGTAAATTATTTCTTGATACCTTGAACTGCTTTTTAAATTTTTAATTGTTTTGCATTAATAATCCTTTTCTTTTCTTTTCACATGTGATTGAATTTTGAAATTTTTTTTTCTATTTAAAACATCCCAGGGGGTATTTTACTTCTTTATGAGGAAATGTTTTTAATTGGTATTTTGTTTAAAAAGCATGGAATTAAAAATATTTAAAAGAGTGGATTATGCCAATGTGTGTGTGTGTGTGTGTGTGTGTGTGTTTTGCAGTTTTTGGCCAGGGCTGGATTTGAACCCGCCACCTCCAGCATATGGGGCCAGCACCCTACCCTTTTGAGCCACAGGCGCTGCTACCAATATGTTTTTTTAAACTCAAAAATTGTATAACTAAAATGAAAATGATGATAACACCAAATCTTGGCAATGATGCAGATAAACTGGACAATTTTTATATTGCCGGTGGGAATGTAAAATGGTATGGCTACTCTGGGACATAGTTGTACAGTTCTTTTAATGCCTAAAAATGAATTTACCATGTGAGCCATCAGTGGAATTCTTGGGTATTTACCTATAAAATTCAAGAGTTATTTTACACACAGAAATTTATACACAGGGTCTATAGTAATTTTACCCAAACTGGAGACTTCTGTTAAATAAAGTGTGGAATACAGCTTGCAAAAGAACAAACTATTAATATGTGCAACAATTTGGAGAAACCTCAAGGAAATTATACTGATTCAAAACCATAAATGTTAAAGGGATCTATACTGAATGATTCTATTTATGTTTCATTTGTGCAAGAACATAAAAAAAAGATGGTTGTTAGTGGTTGCGAGGATTAGTGGTGGCAAGAAGTGTGGGGAAGGGAATGAATGTGGCTATGGAGGGTAAATGGAGGATTCTTGTGGTGATAGCACCATGTACCATGTTGATTGCTGTAGTAGCTACACAGGCTACATTTATGATTGCACACGTGAGATCATACAGAACTGATGAAATCCGAGTAAGCGCTATAGAATGTAACAATGTCAATATCTTAGTTTTGATATAACATTGGGGAAATCTGAGTCAAAAATATGAGGATTTATATGTACATTTCTTAGCAACCTCCCATGAATTTATACTTATTTCAAAATAAAAGGAACCAAAATCACTCCATTGTAAAAAATTTTTCTTCTTCTCCATAATGTTTATGCTAATTTCCTTGACCCTACCTGAAATATACTCTTTTTTTATTTTAAAGAATAGAAAATAAGCAAATGCTATTTCATCTGGCTCAGAATTTAATTTATTTTTACATTTAATTTTTAATATATAAACAATACATACTTTAGTAAAATATGAAGTTAGCTCAGCTCCCTAAAATCACACTACAAGCAATTTCTTATCTATTACTGAACATCTAGTGTACATGCTTTTCTAAACCTAACATCCATGGTGTGTAAGGTAATCTGGCTTTGCTTAGAAACAGGAGATTAACAGTAAACCAGTTACAGTAAACAGTAAACCAATTAATAAATAAATAATTTCAGATTGGGAAAATATATAAAGAAAGCAAAGCAAATAATGAACAGTAATATGTGAGGCCCAGAGAGAAGCATTAAATAATTGGCTGAGTGCTTCTTTCCAAAAATGACATTCCATCAAGATACAAATGACAAAAGGAGAGAGCCAGATAAAGATCTGGACCTAGGTGTGTTTCAGGTAACAAAAGCATCTAGTACAAAGACCTGAGTTGGGATTGAACTTGGCAAGTTAGCAGGTGGAAGGGAGGAGTCCATGTAGCTAGAAGGATAGGTTTGGGAGATGAGTCAGACACAAGAACAGCATAGATCAGAGATGTCTGACCTGCAGCCCAAGCTGCATGCTGATTTTGTGAAGACTTTTTTTGATTATCTGTGGTGTTGTAGATCACAAAAAAGGATGCACAGACCTTTAATGAAGCTAATGAATTAGCTTTCATTAGTATTTGTGTATTTAATGTGCAGTCCAAGACATCTCTCATTTTTCCAATGTGCAGCAGAGAAAAAAAAAAAAAAGTTTGGCATCCTGAAATTATTGGAAGTAAAATGGAAAATTACCAGAAAGTTGTAAGCAGGAAGATTTCATAATTGGATTTTTACTGTTAAAAGATCAATTTGGTTACTGTGTGAAGAACGGGTAGACATGAAGGAAAGGGAGCATGGTAGAAGCAGGGTGATAATTTAAGAGTCCAATAGTAGAGATAAAGGTAGCTTAGACCAAAGAGAGAGTGATCATAAAATGATCGTACTAGTCCAACCAAGAAACATCCAAGTTGGGTTTAAGGCAGTAGCAATGGTGGCAGGAGGACTTTGGACAACTTTTGCATTGCTGGTGGGAATGTAATTACATATCCCTCCAACTTTAGTATCTCTTCAAGTTTTGACTAATTAGATGTGGAAAGGGGTAAGAGAGACTGACATTTAGTAGGATTCTCAAGTGCTTTATGTGGGTGACTAGGTGGAAGATGATATTATTAACCACACAGAAAATATATGAAGAGAAGTATTTGTGTTATCTGAGAGAGCTAATCAACAAGCTTTAGCAGGGTTATGTTAAGTTGAAGGTGTCTTGAGGACTAGCAGATGAAGGGGTATGGTAGGCAGGTCATATATGAATCTAAAATTCAGGAAGAAATCAAGGCTCAAAATATAAACTTGGAAATTATTAACATATTTGTATATTTTACAAAAGAGCATGTCTAGGGGTCCAAGAAGAAACCACTAGTCTCAACATTGTGGGATACGTACATTGAAGAGTAATGAAAATATGAATAATGAAATAGAACCTCTGTAATTTGACTGCCCAAGGGACTGCAACAAACTGGTCTACATAAGGAACCAGGTCTACTGTACTGATATGTGCATGTGGTACATGTCCAGTCTACAAAAATTAAGTCAACTTAAGGAAGTGGTCAATGTAGAGAGGTGCTTAACTATAGAGGTTCTACTGTACTTACATTACAGTCTGATTATGACCGTGGAAGATATACATGCATGTGTACCTTCTGTTTTTATTCAAGACTTTTTAATTTACCATAGACCTGAGACTACTGGTCTTTTGTGATCAAAATTCCAATAAAATTTTGAACTTTCTTAAGAAAGTGATGAAGAACAAACAGAATACATTTTTCTTTCCTCAAGAAAAGTTGTGTTTCATAGGCAACTGAAATATGTAGACTAATAATGGACACTTTGGGGATATTGGGAGATGGATGAATTCTTCTAATATCCCAAGATGCGAGAAATAGAAGATCTGAAAAGATCCAGAGCAGAATGAAATTTGGATGAACTATGTGAAAAATAGAAGACCAAGAGATAACATACAGTCACAGTATGATTGATTGTGTATAGTCAGTACTCAGATATTCTCCATCTATGCTGATTTCAAACAAGGGGAATTATCTAAGCCTTAAAATAAGGTATCAGTGTCTAAAAGAAGGCTGAGTTTCCCAGCAGATAGCCCTGGCGGGTGCTGGAATACATATCTAAAAGATATTTTGAGCTCTCAAATCTCTTTCAAAGGTGTTACTCTAGGTGTGATCTTTCCTCATTTTAGATATTTTGAGATTGTATGTGCATGATTATATAAATATATATTTTTAATTCAGCAAGTATTAATTTCCTAAGAAATGCTTTGCCAAGTGTTCTGCTCAGTAGTTCTGGAGGTATGTTGTTGAGCATAGTAGATTGGGCCCCAGGTTTCTTCTTATGCGATTAAAAAGGCAATACTGGTGAAGGGTGAAAGGAAATGAGTAGGGCACTAAGGGGTCAACTAAATCTAGTTGAGTTCTACTCAAGTTAAGCTTCCCAAAGAAAGTGCTCTCCAAAGTTGAGACCTAAAGGATGAAGAGACTTTATCCTTCTCTGAGCAGAGAAGATCGAGAAAAAATATTTGAGGCAGAATAAAACACAAGGGCACAGTGGGGATAGTGTGGCTTTTTACAATCCCTTTTAGTGGTGGAATTTCATAAATCACTTGATTCTTTGGCCCCCTCCTGCTGTCATGATGTCCCTGACATCACCGTTCTCCTTTGGTTTTGAGGTAAGCCACTAAACCACTCTGCACCTACTTTTCTCATGTGATGAGTGAGAATTCATGGACAGTCTCCCAAAACACTCAGCGGGATTGCTGTAAACCCACAGGGAGCAATTGGCTGGGACAACCCTGGGCATGGCCTCAGAAAATCTGGGTGCAAGGCCTTGCTCCGCCACATACGAACTTGGTGATCTGAGACAAGGTCTGTGATTCTCTTTGAAAAAGGTGAGGAAAACTTACGTGTATGTTTTTGTTCTAAAATTGCCTTTTGAAACATTTCCAGTATAAAAGAAGCCACTGGAGAGATCCGATCCTCTCATGCGGTATGACATTACACCTCACATCAAATACAAAAAAAAGAAAAAGGAGAAACTCAATAGCCAAGAACAGAGACGTGAGGATGATCAGAGACGGAATGCAATTTCCTGGCAGCAAAAATTAGGGTTCATTCAAAGTCAGAGAAAAATTTTTTCCTCTAAATTGTTTTAAAATTTTATTGACATTTCATTCACCTGGGTGTGTTAAAACACAAATTGCTGGGCCTCACACTTAGACATATTGATTCAGGAGGTAGAGGGTAGAGCCCAAGAAATAGCATTTCTAACAAGTTCCCAAGAGATGCTGATGTTGCTGGTCCACGAGTTATTGTTTGAGAATTTCTGTTTTAGAATTCACTGTCTTCTAAACAATTTTCTGGCTGTTGCTTTTTAAACTAATGAACTTAATTATTTCTTCACTTCTTGTGATTCTCTCAAATAATCTCTAACTCTAATAGAAAGAACTGCAATGTAAAGATGGGAACATATTTCTTTTTTTTTTTTTGAGACAGAGTCTCAAGCTGTCACCCTGGGTAGAGCACTATGGTGTCACAGCTCACAGCAACCTCACGTTCTGGGCTTTAGCAATTCTCTTGCCTTAGCCTCCCAAGTAGCTGGGACTACAGGCGCCCACCACAATGCCCAGCTATTTTTTTTGGTTGTCTTTGTTGTTTGGCAGGCCAGGGCTGAATGAATTTAAACCCACCAGCTCTGGTGTATGTGGGCTGGCACCCTAGCCACTGAGCTACAGGCACTCAGCCAACATCATATTTTTAAATGGCCAGACTAAATTCCAAGCTTCTACCTTGACTGAAGTCTTTCATGTGTTTATTTTTTAAGTAAATGAACTCACTGGTCAGGTCATCAGAAACACTAAAGGATTTAAGGCCACTAAGTATATTCATGTTTTCATTAACAGCTAGAAAACCTCTTTTAATTATTTTTTTGAGAAAATAAATAATGAAAAAATGCATCAGCATTTGAAGGGTTATTTCATCTCCCCTTGGCTGCCTTTTTATGTTGTCTAATAATTTCCAATTATTGCAAGGTGAGAATGCACAGGCTTATATTTCCTTACTAAATTATTTCTTCTTTTTTTTTGAGACAGAGTTTCACAATGTCACCCTCGGTAGAGTGCTGTGGCGTCATAGCTCACAGCAACCTCTAACTCTTGGATTTAAGTGTAAATTATTTCTTCTTTTCAGATTTTTTTTTCTTCCATCATGGAAGAATGACTTCCAAGAAGAGTTACATTTCATATTATACCATTATACTGGCATAAAAAAATCAAAACTCCAGGCATAAATAGTCAATTGCTAATTCTCCATTCAAGCAATTATATTGGCAAAATCAGTGTAATCTATGTTTTCACAACATAATCTAAAGATAATGTCAACTAACTTAAAAAAGAGCTGGGTTTGAGAGCATAGTGTCTTTATCTCTGCCTATTCTGGTAGCTTCAAGTTGCACTTAATTCTCTTAAAACTTGGGATATATGTTCAATGGCTGCAAGTAAAAGACCAGCTGAGAGATGTAGGATAACTTCACATTTATCATGAGAAAGAACAACAGTATCTAACTTGTACCCAGGAGAAAATGAAGCATTTGTACAGTTATTTAGGCAGAAAAAGGACTATTCTTCAGACCTCCAGACTCCTAATCATGCTGCCTTCTGAGTTTCCTCAATGTCTCTCATTAGTTCTTTCAATATCTCTTACTCTAAGACTATATTCCATGGGCTCTATCCATTTTTCAACCCTACCCCAATCTATAATGGAATTAATTTTTAATAAAAATCTCAAAAAAACAAAAATACAAAACACTTTTTATTGGGAACTTACAAAATGTAACATCTTTCAAGACCCAGTGAAATTAGTCTTTACAGCCATAGCTTCAAGAAGACATATCGGCATAGAGAGTTTTCCTATGTCCCACAGGTTATAGACTTGTAAGAATGGAAAATTTTAGCTGGCCCTAGACCAGGCATGTTACAAGGTGTCTACCCCACATGAGCCCCCTGTTCCAGGAAATGGCCCGCCCAGGGCTCCAGAGAGCCCCATGTTCCAGGAAAAGGCCGGTCCAGGGCTCCAGATGGTCGCGATAGGGCTGGGGCAGCAGTTCTGAGAAAAACGAATACAAGGAATTATTCTACCCCCATGACTTGACTTGAATTTAAACTTCTGTCATGTAAAGATAGAGTAGATCAATTTAAATGAACCAATAAGATTGTAACGTGCCATTCCTTCCCGCTTCTTCCCGCTTCTTCCAGAACCCTATAAAAAGAACTCCCTTCTTGAGTTCAGGGTCGACTCCTCTGTCTCCTGCGTGAGATACGTGTCGGCCCCAGAGCTCTGGCTTTCCCTGAATAAAGCCTCGTGTGTTCTTGCATCAAGTGTGGTCTCTCGTGAGTCCTTGGGCACCGCGCCATCCCGAGATTTGAGTGAGGGTCTCCCTTCGGGGGTCTTTCATGGACACTGCTCAGAACCCCGCCCAGGGACAGCCAAGGGGAAGATACTCCAGCCAGGGAGAAGAAGCAGAAAGACCCTGAGGAAGGCTCCGTATTGCCTCTTCCTCACTGGCGAGGCTCCAGTAACTTCTCCACATTCGGTCATCACACAGCCTGGCCCATGTCTAGGTTTTCCTTTTCTAGTACTGTCTAGGGCTGGCATCTTATAAAGGCTACATATACACTGTGCTGCTGAGATGAGCCATAATTCCTCTACTGGGCATATACCCAGAAGACCAAAAATCACATCATAACAAAGATATTGGATTGTCTGATCTTTATAACTTTATATTAATATTTAAGGTAAGAAAAGGTTTCATAGAATAGTTACATTTTAGAATAAATACAAGAAATTCTACTTCTGTATATGTGTGATTCTTATGTTTGTGATCAGTGTTTTTAAAAAATTCATTTTCTGTAAGGTAGATAGAATGATATGTTTAAATCATAAATTTATTTAAAGTACTAGCTACTTTATTGTGAAAAGAAATAGTACTAGAAATGAGCCAAAAAAGTATGAAAAACTATCACATTAATGTAAAATCTAATTGTTTCTCTTTAATGAAATAAAAAAACAAAAAGTACTTTATTGATTAAACAAAAAACTTTTGAATTATTACTTACCCTTTCTTAGAGATTTTTTAAACATTATAAAATAGGCTTCATTTCCCTTCAAGCATATGATAAGAAAATGGAAACATAATTATTTAATGAGAAAATGGCTTCCAAATAGGAGTAACTCCTATAAGAGAAGAGCTATTCAAGCACAATTATTTACAGACTTTTCTTGTTGCACTTTTACAGACTTTTCTTGTTCTTTAAAACATCATTCTACCATAGATTATAATTTTTTATTAGACTTGGAATGAAAGCACTGTATAAGGAGAAATTTTTTTCCACAACGATTTATAGTTTTAAGATTATTAGAGCCTAATGAGAATGGAGGCAAAATAATTGATTGTTATAAACTTCATTCTCTGTTTTAAAAGTAATAAAATATTGAACATGTAATGTAATAGAAAATTTAGAAATACCCTATTTATGGACTCAGTAATATGAAGAAACATTTTCTCTATCTGTGGAGGAAATTAATAAACTTAGCTATTTCATTTAATACAATAAATTTAAGACAAAAATGTGTTTGGTACATACTATTGCTTTAATTGAATTTTTGTATCATTTAAAATATCAAAATGAATTATCTACATATAATGCTGTATTAAATGTAAATTTGCCTAGTTTGTTTCTTTCTCTCTTTCTTTCTTTCTTTTTTTTTTTTTCAGAGACAGAGTCTCACTTTGTTGCCCTTGGTAGAGTGCTGTAGCATCACAGCTCACAGCAACCTCCAGCTTTTGAGCTTAGGTGATTCTCTTGCCTTAACCTCCCAAGTAGCTGGGACTACAGGCACCTGCCACAATGCTTGCCTAGTTTTCTTAAAAACTCAGTGTTTAAATGTCTCTCAGAATGGTAGAGATGTCCATTTTCTTTGATCTACATTTCATTTTTTTAAAAAGTCACATAAATACTATAAAATTACAAATATTTTGTACATACTCCTGTACATCACTGTTTATCAAAAGGGTCTACAGATTATTGAAGTGCAATATAATGGTGCTGAACCTTCCTGAGTTCTCTCATTCCTTATGTTTGTAAAATCCCGCATGTAGAAGGGAAATTAAAATGCATGTACTAGATTTCCATTTCCAGATAGCTATTCTAACTAGAGATTGATGTTTTACTTTACTCTTTTTGTTTCTCCTTGCTCCAGAAAGAGGCAACAGAAAATCACCATGGTTGTCCAAGAAGATTAATCACCTTTCAGTCTCTGATGGTAATTCAGGTCTCCTCTACCAAGGGAAGGAGGAACACAATTTTAGAAATTAGCAGGAAAAAAAAAACCCAAAAACATTTCTACTACTGATAAAGATTTTGATACATATATAGAGATGAAGAAAAGTTATAATTACAATGACAGTTCATCCATCTAATCAACTTATAGTAAGTGCATGAAAAATAAAAGTTATGACTATCATGAAAGTTAATGCAGCTAAGTGACTTAAGTGTACAAAGAACATCAATTATAAAAATGAGAAAAAGATTTAAAATATAGTATTAGTAGGCTTGAGGATAGTATTCTCATCATGATCCCTCATGATCAGGGATCAAAAATCACATCACATATAGATGATAAATAAGGATATATAACATCTAAGTAATACATTTATTAAAAATCATGTGAGTATCTATGTGTATACACACTTCCACGAATTTGCATGTATAGGTCTGTACATATATGTACACATTGATACACACTTGTACATGTGTGTGTATAAATATCTCCATAAAATTTTCATGCAATTCAATGATTATACACTTGTTTGTCCTCTGGCTGTGAAATATTGATAAAAACAATACCATATACAAAAATCTCCCCAAATAATAAAATCAGTAAGAATCAATGAGAAAATGCCATCCATATAGATCAATTTGAAATTAAAGCTAAAGAAAACACTCTCTTAGATAGTTTGCTTTCCTAACTGCTTTCCAAGCTACAATTATTGACATTTTTAAATTTTCTCTATACATATACATGTATTTATTTGGTTTCCACTTTTTGCTTTCACAAAATTAAAGGCTTAAAATTTAATAACAATAACAATGCTTAAGATAAGGACTAGAAACAAAAACCCTGTAAAGAACAAATGACAATAAATACATTCTGAAAAGAAATCAGACAATTGCTGCAATGAAATATTGAGCAATATTAATAATAATAATGCAAAAAAGTAACATTCACATTGTCAGATAAAAGTATGTCTACCATAGTATGCTTTGACTCTGAGGTTCAGTATGGAGTCATCAGTTAACTTCTTTTTTTCCCCAAAGTCTCAAAAAATAACTAATATTTATAAATAAAAATAGAGGATAATTAAAAAAAAAACAGATCATGCAAAATCTTATAGACAATAGAAAGAAGAAATACTTCAAAATCATTCTACTTCATCTGGATATACCTGATATTAAAATTGGAAAAAAATATTATTATAAAGGGAAATTACAAACATATTTCACTTATAAATGAGGATTCCATATCCCAAACAACAATTAACTAGTTGAATTAAAAATTATTGTTCAAATAATGTACTTTGGTCAAAATTAAATCCAATTTACGTGACAATTAGTCACTATTTTCTTTTCTTGTCTTTTTTTTTTTTTTCTTCTTTTCCTTTCCCTCACCCACTCCCTCCTTCTCTATATGGTCTCCCCTTCCCCCTTGCCCACTGTGTCATTGATTATCATTAATTGTCCTCATATCAAACTTGACTACATAGGATTTCTGTGATGCTTCACTAAGAATAATGTGTTCCACCTCCAACCAGGTTAATACAAATGCTGCAAAATCTCCATTTTTTTAAAGGCTGAATAGTATTCCATGGTATACATATCCCATAGCTTGCCAATCCATTCCTGGGTTGAGGGGCATTTAGGCTGTTTCCACATTTTAGCGATTATAAATGAATTATTGACTTTTTAAAAGACTAAATAAAATAATTACACTAATTACATAATATAGCTGATGTGGCTAATGCTGAAAGTAAGGCGCATTTATAGTCCTACATACTTTCATTATTTTACTAGACTAAAATAATCACTTGACTAAGGAGGGTATAAAACTAACAGTAAAGTAAATGAAATGAATTTTAAGAATTAAAAAATAAGAAATCACTTTAAGCCAAGTGATTATAAAGTATTTAATATCTTGTGAAGTTAATTATAACCAATAGAAGAAAAGTAAAATAATGAAGTTATACTTCATGGAGACATGCTCTCATTCTGTAATCTGCTCTTGACTTTTGCCTAACAATTGTATTATATATGTGTGCAGTAAGCTAGCAAAACAAAAGTAATAGCATTCAGCTGTTCTATTGTTTAACCTCTCAGAAGTATTAACCTTCAGACTATTAAGTTCTGAAGGTCATGCTGAGAGTTCATTTACAATGGCAAAGTCACCTAATTTGGCTAGTAGGGATATTGTAGCAGTGAGCTAATAACCTCAGTACAGCTATAACCTCACTATTGTTTAGTCGTAGGTAACAGTAATCCATTCTATGGATAAACTGCAATTTGTTTATTCATCCTTTGATGTCAGGATCCTTGATCCTAATGATTGTCAGACAGATTCCAGTTTCACATAATTATAAACAAATAAAAAAAAAGGTATGAATGCTTATGTATGGGTCTCTAATGAACACACATATTCTTGTATCTTTGGTGGGAATGAGATTGTTGGGCTGTATGACTAGTGTATATATGTTTGACTTTGCAAGAATCTATTGAATATTTTTTTTTCTCTCTTTCTCTCTTCTTTTAAAGACAGAGTCTCACTCTGTCTCCATGAATAGAGTGCTTTGGCACCATAGTTCATAGCAACCTCAAACTCCTGTGCTCAAATGATCCTCCTGCCTCGGTATCCTAAGTAGCTGAAACTACAGGTGCCCACCAACACACCTAACTAGTTTTTCTATTTTTAGTAGAGACAGGGTATGACTCACACTGGTCTCCAACTCCTGAGCTCAAGGGATCCACCCGCCTTAGTCTCCAAGAGTGCTGGGATTACAAGCATGAGCCAATGCACCCGGCCTCCAATATTTTCCCAAAATGTTTATATCACTCTGCTTTTTAATGAGAAATGTATGAGAGTCAAATTGTGCTTTTCCTCCTTTAAAACCTTCAAATTGTATAGGCTTTTATTGCTTGAGTCTTTAGCCATTCTGGTAAATGTATAGTGGTATTTCTGTTTTTAATTTCACAAAGAATTTTCCTAATGTCACTGCCTGAACAACTTTCCTTATCCATTATCATGACCTTTTATTTTATTTTTAGTAAATACTTCTGCATCCAGCATTAATTTTTCTATTACCTTAATACACTCAAACCAATCCTTTGATTGTATTAAGCAATTTAGTTTTAATAATTAATATTGGACAAATGTAGTCTAGCAATGCCGAATGAAAAATAGTGAATATGTCTTTTTAGGAACTAGTAGACTGCTGTCTAAGTTTTAAGGTTGAAATTAGTTGAAGATTTCTCTGCATCAGACCTTTACATGTTTGAGGGATTCTTCTGTCAGTGAAGGAACAAAATTTGTTAAGAATATACTCTGTATAATAGGTTAGCGAAAGGAGAGTCAGTAGTTGAAATAATTAACATCAACTATAATTTTAGGTTTTTTGAAGACCTCAAACATCAAATTTCTTCTAATTATCATACTAATTAAAGATCCTGTAATATGTACAGAAGACTTTTTATAAAGTTTTCTTATGTTTTATTTTACCTGTAAGCATTAATTGGTTTTAAATTTGAATATTAATGAGTTACTTTTATCATAAAGCATTTAATATATTTTTATAATAACATGAACATCAAATGTTTTAAAAGTATATAAGGCAAGAGGCATATTTATAGCCTACTGGGTTCTATTTATTAGTGAATTAGGCATCAATTGCAAGTTTATTTTCATAAAATATGTTCATAAAAAACACAGATGTAACCAAAGTTAAATAATTCATATACTTTTTATGTTCCAAGAAAGCCAATATTCTTATATATAAATTATACTGCAGGATGCCCTGAGAGGATATAGTTCTTATATTACCATGTCAGCAAAAAATATTCAATTTTTTTTAACAGTATTATGCCAAGAGTTGAATTTTCCAGGAGCCATACTCATAGAGCTTTTGCCATATTAACTCAGGCATAAACAATTATCTGTAACATTACTAGGATATCCAAAATAAAGTACAAGTTCTTAATCCAAGGAATCATATGAAATTATTTAAAAAACTGTATGTGTTTGCATTTATGCATTTAGAAAGGCTGATGATTGGGCGGTGCCTGTGGCTCAGAGGGGTAGGGCGCTGGCCCCATATGCCAGAAGTGGGAAACCCAGCCTTGGCCAAAAACTTCAAAAAAAAAAAAAAAAAAAAAGATGATTATTAATAGTTTTAATCATACTAAATTTATAAGTTGATTCCATGACAAAGTTTTCCATTCCTGTACAATGTTAAACATTCTTCATGCATAATGTCTTAGTCTGCATAACAAACCTGATAAGGAGATTTTCAGAATTCTATCTAATTCTAAGTAATTGGAATTCCTTAATATATTTGCTGCTTATTGTTCTTTTTCATTAAATATATAGAGATGAACACACATTTAAGGCTATTTTCTACTTCCTCATATTGAAATTAATTGATTTCACTTTCCTGAGTCACTTATTTTGTTTGTTGAAATACCTGATGGCATAACTACATGATTTATATAGATCTTGCAGAACATATAAAAATGTTTAATATTCAAATGACAATTTTGAAGTACTTTATTGGTGTAGCCCAATAAATGTTCAGTTGCTTCCTTCAAATTCACTTACGAAAGGGACTGGGTGCGGTAGCACACACCTGTAATCCCAGCACTCTGAGAAGCTGAGGCTGGAAGATCACTTGAGCTCAGAAGTTTGAGACCAGCCTGTGCAAGAGTGAGATCCTGTCTCTACTAAAAATAGAAAAACTAGCTGGGCGTGGTGGCAGGTGCCTGTAGTCCCAGCTACTTGGAAGGCTGAGGCAAAGTTTCACTTGAGCCCAAGAATTTGAGGTTGCAGTGAGCTAGGCTGACATCACAGCCCTCTAGCCTGGGTCACAGAGTGAGACTCTGTCTCAAAAAAAAAGCAAAGAACAAAACAAAATCAAAAAACAAATTCACTTATGAAAAAAGTATCATGTACCCAATGATAGAGTTAGTAGGTATTACCTTCCTGGTCTGTTGTGTCTATTGCTGTATAAACATTGTATTTGCATTTTGTATAGGGCAAACATATAGGACAAACTTCCTTCCATCATTATGATATATGCATATGTATTTTAGTATGTATGGTAGAATATTTCCATGTCAATTTGATGCCATTTTAAGAGACATTTATAAAATCTTCAGTATAAGATCTGGATTGTCAATATAGGAAAGCATATTAGAACTATGAGTATAAATGTGAGAACCTCTATATTAGAAAAAAATCAGGATTGCAAAAATTAGTAAAATGATTAAGACTTTTGTAAACCTGATGCCTTTTGTTTTATCTTCTTACTTTTCTGTGAAAAAATAAAAAACGATAGTAACCAACATATTTTAATGAAGTTCTTAGTGTCTTAATCTATTACATGTTTTCAATGACTGGCTTTGCCAAATTTTGTTACAAATTGGAAAGTAATTTAATATGTAACTTGATTTTATCAATTTAATATATATTTTTTATAATTTAAGAGGAATGCTAGGAATCATCGATAGGTGATAGCAATGTTCAAATTAATGTTCAAATTAAACTTAGGGAGAAAGAGTTTCTGTGTTTTTGTACTCCTGAACAGAAGAGAGAACTCTCTTTTGACACAGGAAATAAGTCAAATTTCACCACGTGAAGTTGAAGCATGGATTATGCTTTATAAAGAAAGCAGTAGTCCTCAAAAGACAAATAAAGCTCAGAAAAATTTTAGACAATCAAAAGAAAATCCACTCATACTAGATACCTGCCATATTTGTTTTCCATTCATATTTATTTACGTAGAATTGACTTGCTTCATAAATATAAAATTATATTCAGGCAGAAAATATCTCCATATACATAAACAAATATCCTTGGAAACGGAAACATTGAAGATCGTTTATAGCAATGAGCCAAGTGAGCAGCTGATCAGAGGGCGCTATGTTGTCGTGGCAATAGATTTCTGATCTTGTTTTTAAAACAGAATATACTAACTTTGTAATGTAAGTGGTTGGAAATGCATTAGCAGACATTTAGACAAGCTGTCCATGATCACAATTCACCCCTTTGTGAAGGTCTAATATACATGGTTTATCAGAAATGACTTTCCCTCTTTGGAACTTTTCGACGATGAGCTATTCTTTCCAAAAGTGTGCTAGTGCTGTGATTTATTTTGAAGGGGTTCTCATTAAACTGTATGCTGCTATATTGAAATACATGATTACACTAAAAATGCTGACACAAGTATTTCTTCATGTTACCCTTTAAGTTGGTTGATTTTCTGTGAATGTTAAATCAAGGACAAGAGTTTACTATTCTTCATCTGCATAGAGATGAAGATACCGCATGTGTGTGTTATTTCTTCCTGTACTGCCAGATACATAGATACCATATTTAGTATGCAAAAAATATTTTTGAAAAAGTTTAATAAAATTATCTTTTGAAAATTGTGGATGGAGGTTTTAAAAGATTACTTATAATAATAAATATTTTTTTGTGCAGGCTCAATAACATCTATGTAATTTAAATTTGATTCACTAAATCGATGGAATGCATTTATTTTTCCATTTTTTATATGTATATATTCATGGAGTTCAAGTGCTATTTTGCCACATTTACGTATTGTATGGTGGTGAACTCAGTCTTCTGTGAACCCATCGCTGAAGCAGTGCACTTTGTACCCACCAAGTAGTATTTAAAACGTCTTTCATGATATCAAATTTTAATGCCACAGTTGTAGTTAAGGGTGTGGTATAATAGTGGATTTCACAGTTTTCTTTAGAAGACACATTCGAATAATTGATATCTGTATTTTGCCTAAAAGTCTATATTTATTTTATGTTATCACAGATTCCTAAGAAATTGCTTTTAATTTAAAATTATGGGCCTTATTTAATGAATTTAATTATGCCTTAAAATAAAAATAGAAAAAAATTTTTAAATAAAAAAAGCATATTAACAATTTTAAAGATATGATTTATGGCATGTTTGGCAAATGTATCTTTACAATAATTCATTTGTGTTATTTTTAGAATGTACTTCAGCAAAGATGCACATAGAACATTCTCTGTGACCACTTGTACACATGTTTTCAGCACCCACTTTTGAGTGAGAACACGTGCTGTTTGACTTTCTGTCTTGAGCTTGTTTCACTCCAGGCAATGGCCTCCAATTTCACCCCACATCCTGCAAATGACTTATTGCTGTGGTATTTTATATGTTATCTGTGTTCTATTTCTTATTTTAAATCACTGGAAAAAAGATCTAAGGTCTTTTTATTTGGGGGAGTAAGATAAAATATGCCTTGGATATACTTTTACTAATCAATCTTTAAGTTTTAATATATTTTAATATATTTCTATATATTTTTTCATATATTTCAATCTTTAAGTTTTAATATATTTTCACATGTTTCATATATTTCTGTTCTAATGTTCATTGTGGAAAGGAAATAAATGTCTAATAAATTTATTTACTTAATAATGATGTCTCATGAAGCTTTTTATGCTGTTTATTTTTTAAAATATTTTGTTTAAATCGAGAGAAGGAAAGAGAGAAAAGAGAGAATTAATGGTGGGTATAACTATTGACATTTTAAAATGAAGTGGAAAAAAATAAGTAAAATATCTTGACTTTTTTTATTATTTTGGATTGGCCTAAAAAGTACCAACCTGTATTAAAAGATGCTGAGGCTAGTCGAGATATTAAAAGGTTTGCTTCTCCATGAAGCAGGTTTAGAGAACTTCGTAGATTCCCCAAGGATGCACTTCCTACTCTCAGTTCAGATGTGGCTAAAGTGGATGATGAAAAAGAAAGGGCACCCACAAGATAGAGGGCAAGTCACAGAAATTAATAGACTGGGGGAAGACATTAAGGGAGCATAACACAGATTTAATCAAGGGTAGAGAGACCTCATAAAACGTGGGCCCAGTGTAAGGTGACCTCACAAAACTGGCCCTGTGGGATTTCAGAATTATGGTGAACTAGTGCCTGCTAAATCCTCCTCTTCTTTGCATTTTTGAATAGGTGTGTTTCATGCAGTCACCCTGCCCGTTTTTTAGTTATTGCATACTGGGTATGGGGAGGTGACGTGCAACCCTTTGTTTTATTTTATATGTCTCTTGTATGGAAAGGATCCACATCCGGATCTGCTAAAGATTCCTGAGAAGATCATGAAGAAACAGATTACAATGCAGCAAAATCTAAGGCTGCCATTAGGCTGATATAGCCATATCAGATTAGTGAAAGTATGTTACGAAAATACCTGTAGAAAGAGGTTATGAAATGAAACCCCCAGAGCCCTGCACTGCCATAAAAGCATGCCTGCCTTTGCAAGAACGAACAAGATCTCTTCACTTGGGAGAGCTGAAAGGGAAACAGCATCATCAGAACAGAACCAAGTTTTATTCAAAGCAAATGGTGATGAGGAGAGTTTGAGGATGTAGAGATACAGAGATTTTTAAAGAACACTGACTGGAGTTAAAAATGGCAGAGAGAAAAAACTTAAGGTCTTGGAACAGGTGCGAGTCTTGGGAGTTGAGTCTTGGGAATGAAAAGGTCTTCTGGTTAGACCTAGTTGAGTCTTGGGAGTGAATGATGATTAGGATAGCCCTGGTTTGGGGGATAAATGAGATAAACTGGGGGAAAATGGCATTATATGATTAAAGAAAATAGGTGTAAGGTGGTTGTAAGCAACAGAAAGGGATGTAGGGGAGCTTCCCAGAAGTACTCAGAGCATTAGGACTCACACTTTACTCCTGATGCTAGTGGTTCAGAAGCAAGGGGTGATGATTAGCTACCTTCCTCTGAGCACTTAAGGATTTCTCTTCCAAGGTGGGGGATGCACCACGATGGGCCAGATATATAAATCTGGAGCTATGGAAGTTATAAAGCCTTCAAATTAATGCCTGAGTGTCCACAATTGTGGTGTGTAAAGCACACAATTGGGCAAGGTTGCCTCTCATGAGAGTCAAAATAGGAACTAGAAGAGGACCCAGGACAAAACCTTAGACAATGCTCATGATAAGAGATGAGGAAGAGGCATGGACAGAGTTTGAGAAAAATGTATATTGAGGTCATGAAAAAATGATTATCAGAATATGCTTTCACCTCGTGCATACCTCATTCCATCTATTGTGTTTGTATGAAGGAAACAAAAATCTGGATGAAATGTAATTCTCTAGCAACCTTTGCCAATCAGATTAATACATGTAGCTGGAAGAAACAGTCACACTGCTTGGTGCTTCTTTCTATACACAAACACAAATTTTCTGCCCAGAAAAGCATACCAATTCCTTCATCTATCTACTCTTCTTTCTTCATACCCAACTGATTTCACTGTTTCAACTCTTTACTAAACCTTCCCAAACTCCAATCCTCTCACATAAATTTTCTTACTTCACTGAGAAAGTTTAAGAAATTAGGAAAGAATTTCTTACAGGATCTTTCTGCATATATTCTGACTTTCTTAGCCAAAGTCCCCGTGCTTCTATATTGTTTTTTAAAAAAAAACCTCAAATTGGGCATTAGAACTCATTTCCTATCTCCAACTTAAAGACATTTTCCTAATAACCTTCTCCTTCTAACACTTTCCATACTAGATTGTTCTCTCCACGTGGATCACTACCTTTAATATCAATTATTATTTGTATTTTTCTTGTGTAGAAAATTACTGTCACTCCCTTTCATCTCCAGGTAATTTCTCATTTCTCTAATCCTCTTTCCAGCAAACTCCTTGAAGGTGTTGTGATCTTATCTCAAATTTATCTTGCTATCATTTTTTGCCCTCAACACTGAGAGGACTTCTTCCATCATTTTACTAAAACTATTCTTGTTGGAGGTCACCAATGACTTAGATGAGTACATCTGTAGATGTGACAGTCTACCTGTCTGTAATCAACCTTTGACCCTTCTTAGAAACATATTTTTCACTTGGTTTCCACGAGACCATTTTCTCTTGCTAGTTTTCCTATCTCATTAGACTCTTGCTCTCATTAAACTTTTTCTTTTTCTTTTCACCCCTCTTTTCTGGAATTTTTTAATTTTGCAGCTCTGGAGGATCTAGTGCCTGTATCCTATTTTCTTTCTTTTTATTTCAGGTTAATATGTGGGTACAAATAACTAGATTACAATGTTTGCATTTGTTATGTAAGGTCACTGTTGTTGATGTGTCCCACACCTAGGAGGTGTGCCATGTACCCTTACATAGTGCTTATCAGGTGGGAACTTACCAATCTCCTTCCATGCTCCCCTCTTCCTCCTCCCCTCCCCTCTCCCTCTGACTTGACCTGAATTGAGTTTTTCTCTTATGTGGCCATGTATTAGATTGTCTACTGGCTTCATATTAATATTGAGTATATTAGATACTTGCTTTTCCATTCTTGTGATACTTTACTAAGGCTAATGTTCTCCAACGCCATCCAGGTTAATACAAGAGATGTAAAGTCTCTATCTTTTTATGGCTTAATACTACTCCATGGTATACATGTACCACAGTTTATTAATTTAGGTTGTTTCCATGTCTTGCTGATTGTAAATAGAGTTGCAATAAACAATCTGGTGCAAACATTCTTATGATAAAATGAGTTGTTGTTCTTCTGGGTAGACATCTAGTAATGAGATTGAAGGATGAAATGAAAGATCTACTTTTAGTTCTTCAAGGATTCTTTATATTTCTTTCCAAAAAAAGCTATGTTAGTTTACAGTCCCACCAGTAGTGTAAAGTGTTCTCTTCTCTCCACATCTGCACCAGCATCAGCAACTTTGAGACTTTGTGATGGGGGATACTCTCACTGGGGTCATATGATATCTCAGGGTGGTTTTTATTTGCAGTTCTCAGATATATATCCTATTTTCTATTTAAAATTATTCCCTTGGAGATCTCATACATTTCTGGGGCTTAAAGTATCACCTCTCTGCTGAGGCATCTCAAACTCATCTCTCTAATCAGGATCTCTCTGAATTCTATACACACAACATCAAACAATAACCCTACCCAGATTCTTCATTTGGTCTGATAGTTTCAAAGGGAAGAGAACCACACCTGAGCTCCTGGTCTCTGCCCATCCCAAAATCAATCCACATGCAGTCTGCCTGATTTCTTTCAATTGAAACTTCACTCTTCCAGTTTCTTAAAAGAAAAAGTTCAGTGTTTTCTTAATCTTTTTTCTTACAGGCACATCCAGAGTTGAGGAAATTGTGTTGTGGATATTTTCAAATATAAATGCTGAGTCTGAGGTATTTCTTCTAACACACCCTCTCAGACTTAGGAGCCATCAACACTCTTTACTTTGACTACTCCGATAACTTCCTAACTGCGTCTCCTGATTTGATCTTTGCTTTCCATACTTCAGTCAGAGTGAGTATCTTAAAATGTAGCTGAGGTCATGTTCACTGTTTTGTTCCCCCTTCACCCAGAACAAAACCAAAGTACTTTCAATAACATGAAAGAACCTCAGCATCTCCCAACTTGTTCCCCGCTCTGACCTCATCTTGTATTATTATTCCTCTTGATTTCTCTTCTCCAACTGCACCAGCTGGTGCCTAGTTCCTCACCCATAGTGAACATTCCTAAAATATTCACCAAACATTCACAAAATCTTGTGGAATTCTGCTTCACCGCTTCCCTCTGTCTCGAACATTCTTTCCACAGTTACACATATAGTTTACTTTTCTTCTCCCACCACTGCCTCACCTTCCTCAAGTCTTTGGTTACACATCTGCTTTTCAATTCAGTTTTCTACCATTACTCTTTTATTATTATTATTATTGGAGATTCATTGAGGATATAAAGAACAAAGAACCAGATTACACTAATTGCATTTATCAGGCAAAGTCCCTCTTATAAATGTGTTCCTCTCCCAAGAGGTGTGCTAAACACCATGACCCCCCTCCCCTCTCTCCTTCCCTCTCTCTGCTCCCCAATTTCCCCACCCCCTACCATGTACTAAATCATTTGTCCGCATATCAAAATTGAGTACATTGGATTCTTGCTTCACCATTCTTGTGATGGTTTACTAAGAAGAATGTGTTCCACCTCCATCCAAGTTAGTACAAGAGATGTATAGTCCCCATCTTTTTAGTGGGTGAATAATATTCCATGGTATACATACACCACGACTTATTAATCCATTCCTGGGTTGGTGGGCATTTAGGTTGTTTCCACATTGTGGTGATTGTAAATTGAGCTGCAATGAACAGTCTAGTGCAAATAATTGGAATTTTTTCTTCTGGGTAGGTGCCCAGTAATGGGATTGCAGGATAAAATGGAAGGTTTAGGTGGAGTTCTTTGAGGATTCACCATACATCCTTCCAAAAAGGTTGTATTAAGTTTGTAGTCCCACCAGCAATTTAAAAGTATTCTCTTCTCTCCAAATCCACTTTGAGACTTTCTGATGTGGGCCATTCTCACTGGGATTAGGTGATATCTCAGGGTGGTTTTGATTTCCATTTCTCTGAGAATTAGGGACAGTGAGGATTTTTTCATAGGTTTATTAGCCGTAAGTCTCTCTTCTTTAGAGAAGGTTCTATTTATCTCTCTTGTCCATTGACATAAGGGATTGTTGGCTCTTTTTATGGTGAGTAATTTGAGTTCTCTATAGATCCTAGTTATCAACGATTTATATAAGTTTTTCCAATTTATAATATGCAAATGTCTTTTCTTATTCTGTGGATTGTCTATTTGCTTTCGTTGTTGTCTCCTTAGCTGTACAGAAGCTATTCAGTTTAATTAAGTCCCATTTGTTTATTTTTGCTGCTGTTGCAATAGTCATGGAACTCTTCTTCATAAAGTCTTTCCCCAGGCCAATGCCTTCAAGTGTTTCCCCCATGTTTCATGCCTTAGATTTTGATCTTTTTTTCATCCTGAATTGATTTTAGTGAGTGGTGAAAGGTGCAGGTCCAATTTCAGTCTTTTTCATGTGGTTATCTAGTTCTTCCAGCACCATTTACTGAGTAGTGATTCTTTCCCCCAGTGTATGTTCTTATTTGGTTTATCAAAGATTAGGTGAATTTTTTCATAACAAGATGAATAAAATTCTATCACACATCAATTATCTCAATTAATGTCAATTGATTGAATTTCCCACTGAAAAGGCATAGGCTGGCTGATTGGATAAAATAACACAAGCCATCTATATGCTGTCCAGGGGAGACATATCTAGTCTTGAAGGACAAATCAAGACTCAGGGTCAAGAGATGGAAAACAATATTTCAAGTAAATGGAAATCAGAAGAAAGGATGGGTTGCAATTTTATTCTCAGATTCCAGTGGATTCAAAGCAACTAAAGTTAAGAAATACAAAAATGGGCACTTCATACTGGTCAAAGGAACCATACAACAAGAAGACATTTCAATCTTAACTGTTTATGCACCTAACTTAAATGCTCCCAGATTTATGAAACAGACCTTGCAGGGTCTGAGCAATATTTTAGCCTATTACACCATAATAACCAGAGACTTTAACAACCCTCTAACAGAACTGAATAGATCCTCTAAATAGAAACTAAACAAAGATACAAAGGGTTTAAACACAACTCTAGAACAAATGGGATTAACAAACATTTTCAGAACATACCATCCCAAAGCAAGAAAACACATTTTTTTTTCATCAGCCCATGGCACATACTCCAAAATAGGTCACATCCTAGGATACAAATCAAACCTCAGCAAAATTAAAGGAATAGAAATTATTCTTTGTCTAGTCTTAGACCATAAGCCTATAAAGGTAGAACTCAACTTCAACAAAAACATTTTCAAAATTGCTGATTACCCAGTGTTCGTGATAGATAACTTCCTGTCCCATCTTTTTGCATAGCATGTGACCTACCATGTTATCCAACATTGCTTATTTGTTAGTGCATGTATGTGTGTTTTGTTCCCTGACATACCCCCAGCACCTGAAACCTATTAAGTATGATTGTTAATTGCATGAATAAATAAAAACTTGAAGAAGTTATTGTTACTGAATCCAAAACAATAATTTCAAAAGGGATGTACCGATCAACTAAGGACACAAGCAAATCTATACAGTGATATTTACATGCCAATGTATAGTGGTGAGTTAACAATGACTCTCCCAAGGAGTGAACATCATGGTGGCCCCAACTGGTGTACTGGCCTGAGATAACAAATAAGACAGACAAAAAGTTTTTTTTTTTTTTTTTTCTTTCTATAAAGTTTCACTGACAAGAGGAGCAAAATGTTCCAACAGTACCTGAAAGGAAAGGTTGTCAAGAGTTTTTCATTTTTTTAAATGCTGTCTTATGCTGATGCAATTCCTGGATACTTATGGGACTTTCTTCTTTGCCCAAGATCACAAACAATTAAGAAATAAAACACAAGTGTCAGGAAAATGGACATATAATATTAGCTTTGTCAGTTACAAGTTGATTAGAGAGTTTTCTCTAAATTCACAGGGGAAAAGCTACATAATATTCTTCTCCTGTACCCAGTCTAGATTTTGGGACACAGTATGTGAGAAACAGATTTGGACCTGCATACAGATATGTAAAATCAGGCCTCCAACTGGCCTGAAAAAGAGAGAAAAGTAAGATAAATTGCCTAGGTTTGCAGATTTTCAGAATAGATCAGCTCTCCACGACAGAGAAGAGTGGATAGAAATAGTGAAAAAGGGATGAAGGAAAAGAAATAATACCCAGCAATAAGGAAATTGATTTCTTTTTCTAAGGACTAAAGACATTGTAATAGTGCTCCCCTCATTTAGAAACATCAAGGGAAAAGATACTGTCTTCTCAAAAGTAATAACTTAGTAAACAGGGAGATATTGATGATGCAGTTTTTATTTATTTATTTATTTTCTTTGTACATATACATGTGTTTATTTGGTTTCCACTTTTTGCCTTCACAAAATTAAAATTAAAATTTCATAACAATAACAATGTTTAAGATGAGGACTAGAAACAAAAACCTCCAAATAAATACATTTGGAAAAGAAATCAGATGATTGCTGCAACAAAATATTAAGCAATAATAATAATAATGCAAAAAAAGTAACATTCACATTGTCAGATAAAATTATGTCTATCATAGAATGCTTTGACTCTGAGGTTCAGCGTGGAGTCATCAGTTAAGTTCTTTTTTTTTTCCAGTCTCAAAAAAAATAGACAACTAATATTTATAAATAAAAATAGAATATAATTTCAAAAAACAGATCATGCCAAATCTTGAAAAATTATTGTTTAAATAATGTACTTTGGTTAAAATTAAATCCAATTTATGTTAGAATTAGTCACTTTTTAAAAATTAAATCATAGCTATGTACATTAATGCAATCATGGGATACAATGTGCTGGTTTTATATACAATTTGAACTGTTTTAATCAAACTGGTTAACATAGCTTTCATGACATTTTCTAGTTATTGTGTTAAGACATTTATATTCTACACATAGTAAATTTCACATGTACCCTTGTAAGATGCACCATAGCTGTGGTCCTACCAATTACTCTCCCTCCACCCATCCTCTCCCTTTCCCTCCCCTCTCTCTCCCCTTTCCCCTTCTTTTTGGGCTATAATTGGGTAATAGCTTTCATAAGAAAGCTATAAATTGGTTTCATAGTAAGACTGAGTACATTGGATACTTTTTCTTCCATTCTTGAGATACTTTGCTAAGAAGAATATATTCCAGCTCCATCCATGTAAACACATAAGAGGTAAAGTCTCCATCTTTCTTTAAGGCTGCATAATATTCAATGGTGTACATATACACAATTTATTAATCCACTCATGGGTTAATGGGCTAGTCGCTATTTTCTTTTCTTTTCATTTCCTTTCCCTCCCCCCTCCATCCTTCTTTCTATGTCTGCTATCCCCTTCCCCCACCCCCCACTGTATCATAAATTGTCATTAATTGTCCTCATATCAAAGTTGAATACATAGGGTTCATGCTTCTCCATTCCTGTGATGCTTCACTAAGAATAATGTGTTCCACCTCCAGGTTGATACAAATGTAGCAAAGAGAATATCTCCAAATACTACCAGAAACTCTATGCCCATAAATTTGACAATGTAAAGAAAATGGATCAATATTTAGAATCGCACCCGCTTGCTAGACTTAGCCCGGATGAAATAGATCTAATGAACAGACCAATCTCAAGCATGAGATAAAGAAACAATAAAAAATCTCCCAACAAAAAAAATGCCCTGGTCCAAATGGCTTCACACCAGAATTCTATCAAACCTTCAAAGAAGAGCTTATTCCTATATTGCAGAAATTATTCCAAAAAATTGGGAAGGAAGGAATATTCCCCAACATTCTATGAAGAAAACATTTGATAAAAAACATTTCAAATTGTATCTAAAACCAGCACATTGTACCTCATGATTGCATTAATGTACACAACTGTGATTTAATAAAATAAAATGGAGAACTTTAGACCAATTTCACTAATAATATAGATGCAAAAATTCTCAAAAAAATCCTAGCCAGTAGATTACAGCTTATCATCAAAAAAATCATACATCATGATCAAGTAGGTTTCATCCCAGGGATGCAAGGCTGGTTCAACATATCCAAATCCATAAATGTTATTTACCATATCAACAGAAGCAAAAACAAAACCCATATGATCCTCTCAATAGATGCAGAAAAAGCATTTGGTAAAATCCAGCATCCTTTTCTAATTAGAACACTGAAGAGTTTAGGCATAGGTGGCACATTTCTTAAACTGATTGAAACTATCTATGACAAATGCACAGCTAATGGATTAGCTAACTACTGAATGGAGTTAAACTGAAAGCTTTTCCACTTAGAACTAGAACCAGACAAGGTTGTCTTCTGTCGCCATTACTATTCAACATAGTGCTGGAAGTTCTAGCCAATACAATAGGGCAAGACAAGAAAATAAAGGGCATCCAAATGGGAGCAAAGGAGGTCAAACTCTCCCTCTTTGCTAATGACATGATCTTATACTTAGAGAACCCCAAAAACTCTTAGAAGTCATCAAAAAATACAGTAATGTCTCAAGATATAAAATCAATGTCCACGAGTCAGCTGCCTTTGTATACGCCAGCAGCCGAGATGAGAGGCTAATTAAGGACACAATTCCCTTCACCATAACCCCAAAGAAAATGAAATATACCTAACAAAAGAGGTGAAGGACCTGTATAAAGAAAATTATGAAACTCCAAGAAAGGAGATAGCAGAGGACTTTAACAAATGGAAGAACATTCCATGCTCATGGCTGGGAAGAATCAACATTGTTAAAATGTCTATACTTCCCAGAGCAATCTACCAATTCAACACCATCCTTATTAAAATACCAACATCCTATTTTCAAGACTTGGAAAAAATAATTCTGCATTCTGTATGGAACCAAAAAAAAAAAAAAAAAAAAAAAAAAAAACCCGTACAGCTAAGGCGGTTGTTAGCAATAAAAACAAAGCCAGGGGTATCACCATGCCAGATTTTAGGCTGTACTACAATGCCACAGTGGTCAAGACAGCATAGTACTGGCACAAAAATAGAAACATAGACATTTGTCTATGGAATTAAATAGAAAATCAGGAAATGAAACCAACAACTTATAACCACCTAATCTTCAATGAACTAAACAAGAATGTCTAGTGGGGAAAAGACTCCCTATTTAATAAATGGTGCTGGGAGTACTGGATATTCACATGTAAAAGACTGAAACTGGACCCACACCTTTCTCTATTCACAAAAATTGATTCAATATGGATAAAGGACTTAAATTTAAAGCATGAAACAATAAAAATCCTCAAAGAAAGCATAGGAAAATCACTGGAAGATATTAGCCTGGGGAAAGACTTTATGAAGAAGACTGCCATGGCAATTGCAACAACAACAAAAATAAACAAATGGGATTTAATTAAACTGAAAAGCTTCTGTACAGCTAAGGAGACAACAACCAAAGCAAATAGACAACCTACACAATGGGAAAGGATATTTGCATATTTTGAATCAGACGAAAGCTTAATAACTAGAATTTATAGAGAACTTAAATCAATCCACATGAAAAAAACCAGCAATCCCATAAATCAATGGGGAAGAGAGATGAACAGAACCCTCTCTAAAGAAGACAGACATGTGTGGTACCTGTGGCTTAAGGAGTAGGGCGTCGGCCCTCATATACCAGTGGTAGCAGGTTCAAACCCAGCCCCAGCCAAGAAACTGCAAAAAAAAAGAAGACAGATGAATGGCTAGCAAACATATAAAAAAAATGCTCATCATCCCTAATTATTAGATAAATGCAAATTAAAATCACCCTGAGATATCATCTATCCCCAGTGGCAATAGCCCATTATCACAAAATCTCAAAACTGCAGATGCTGGCATGGATGTGGAGAAATGGGAACACTTTTATACTGCTGGTGGGACTGCAAACTAATACAACTTTTTTGGAAGGAACTATGAAGAAACCTCAAAGCACTCAAGCTAGACCTCCCATTTGATCCTGCAATCCCACTACTGGGCATCTATCCAGAAGGAGAAAAAACCTTTTATTATAAAGACACTTGTATTATACTGTTCATTGCAGCTCAATTTACAATTGCTGAAATGTGGAAACAGCCTAAATGCCCCTCAACCCATGAATGGATTGGCAAGCTGTGGTATAAGTATACCGTGGAATACTATTCAGTCATTAAAAAAATGGAGATGATGCAGGTTTTAAAGAGTATGGTTGCAGGAGAAAAATTTTAAATAGATTAAAAGAACATAGGATAAAAAGAATAAATAGAAACCTTGATTTAATATAGGACAGCTAGATGTAGATTATTAGATTTTTGTGAATGAAAAGAGGGAATTCTTCCCTTTACCAACCTTCTAATTAAAATAGGCAACAAAGGCCACCACTCAGAGTGGAGAGGCAGGTTTGTGGAAAGGGAAAATAGGTATGAATCATAAGGGAGTAATGAATAAACAGTACTGAAGGAATATATAAAGGAAATGTTTTGTGGGGTTATGAGGACTTTTGAAATCTGTGTCTGTTAATTTCAAGACTAGACAGCATTTTTCAATTATGGTAACACACTGGCACTCTTATAAATGTGTAGCACGGGCAGATATTATAAACAGGTTTGTAGTTCTGGCTTGGTGGGAGTTAGGGTGGAGAAGAACAAGGGGATTAGTGGTGTTTGCAAACAAATTATTAAAATATCAGTCCACATCAGATGTGGACAGAGGGTAACTCTTCTGCTCTGCTGGTGAATTCCAAACTAATACCACCTCTATGGAAAGAAGTATGGAGAATTCGCAAAGAACATAAAGTAGACCTTTCATTTGATTCTGCAATCCCATTACTAGGTATCTACCCAGAAGAAAACAAAAAAACATTTTACCACAAGCACATTTGCACTAGAATGTTTATTGCAACTCAATTCACAATCACCAAGATGTGGAAGCAATGCAAGTGCCCATTATCTCATGAATGGATTAATAAACTGTGCTATATGTATACCATAGAATACTATTCATCCATAAAACATATGGAGACTTCATATCTTTTGTGTTTGCCTGGATGGAGTTGGAACATATTCTTCTTAGTAAAGTATCATAAGAATGGAAAATAAAAACACAAGCATGGTCTGTGGAGGGGGAAGAGAGAGGAGGAAGAAGGGGAGAATGGAGGGAGGGTGATTGGTGGGATCTCACCTAAGGTGTACAATGTGAGGGTGCTCAGCCCGAACCCCTGGGTGAAGGGATCAACTACAACTTGAACTTTACCTTAGAAATGAAAGTAATGTAACCTAAACATTTATACCCTCATATCAATCTGAAATTTTTAAAAAAATTGATCTACATAATTTATGCCACATAAAAAGTGAAGCAAAAAATGTAGGGAAAGTGGATGAAGTTGGTGGGGCACAGAAATTAAAGGCAAAAGAGTGAAGATGTCAATGTGGTTAGAAATTGTTAGAACAAGCCAGAGATCAGAGAGGTTCAAGCTAACATAGCAAGGTTCCAGAAATATAAGAGATAATTATGATAGCAAAGGCACAACAGTGTACTGTTACCCCAAGTAGATGGTTGGGGTATCAAGGAGAGAAAAAATATATAATCAGAAATGAGAAGTTCAACTCACTGAAAATCCATAGAATGAGCGTGAGCATCTACTAAAATGATATTTAATATTTAACGTTTGAAATCATCAATAGTCATAGGCACGTTGAGAGAAATTACCCCAAATTTGCATTAATTGATAAGAGCTACTATTACCATATGTGAGAAATTATAGTCACATGAAAAACAGTATTTGATATTATCTAAAGTTATAAACCCCAAGAAGCTAATAAAATGGTAATTAACAACATGAAAATGACAACAGAAATTTGCAATGATTTACACTGATTAGGACATAGATGAATATCAAAAGTAGTAGGGAATAAATCTTCCTTATATCTAATTTGAACAGATAAGCTTTAAAGCTTCTGCCAGTTACTTCATTTTGTTCTAAAATCTTAGAAAATATTGTATATCTGGTTAAGGCAGTTTCCCTGCCACTCAGTCTCCATTCATTGAACAGATATTTGTAAAAATACGAGGTATTGTACAGGACACTGGAGATAAATTGCAAATCACAGCCCCTGTCCTACAAATGTCATAGTCTACTGGGAGAAGCAGACATCATTTAATTAATCACATGACTGAATGTGAAATTAGGCTGTTTTCCTGGGAGTCAGGACAATTTCCTAATAATGTGCTAATATACTAGCAACCAGTTGTATAAGCAGGAGATCATCCTTTTAAACTACAACTGAAGTTTCAAGTGTGTCACTTTTAAGAAAAGAAAGCAAGCTGAAGTGATTTACAGCACAGAAATGCCAGTGAAGGTTGAGAGGCTTCCATTTTGTACAATATGATAGAATAGACAGATATACTTCAAAAACAAAAAAAGGTGAAACTTATATGTTAAAAGAAAAGGTAATCCATGAAATTAAAAAAAAAGATAATCCAAAATAGGTGAAAAAATTGTTTTAATTCCATAGTTTTTCTGTAAAGCAAATAAAGGAAGAGATAAGAGATAAAATTGAGATATTAGATAAATCCACAGAGTTATCTGAGTGATGAAACCATTGGTTCTGTTGATGCTTAGTGAATAAGAATTTGAATTTTAGATCTGAACAGAGACTTGAAGAAAAAAAAACGAAGTTCTGAGGAATCAAAGTCATTAAACCCAGTCCCCCAAATAATACATAATTAGGTTATGGTAATGACTAACATGTTTGATGATAGATGACCTGTCAGCCACTGTTCAAAGAAATTTGTATTCAATTCGTTAATTTCCAAAATAACTATTATCATCCAGATTTTACAAATGGAGAAGTTGAAGTAAAGAGAGTTATGTAAGCTCTTTTTTTTTTTTTTTTTAAATCACATGTTTAGTACATGTATATGGTTGAATTATGTTTCAACTTTGGCAATTGACAATAAGGTCCACACTTCATCATCGGACTATGTTTTTCAGCTAGAAGAATATAAAAATTACAATCAATGAAATAAAAATAACTACTCCATAAATGGACATGGTATTGTAATCTGTCTCAGACAAGGTCATGGATGAAAAGTTTAGTAAAAAATACTTTCCTGAGCATTCTCAACCATTATTATGTGAAGTTTGAATCTGAGTACAAAACACAATTTGGTTCATAAACCATAAGCAAATTATTTATTTTATAGGTTTCCATGTTTGTAACACTTCAGGAGTTAATAGAAAACAAAATGAAACTCACCCAGGGAGAAAAGTACCCTCAACCCAGGATTCAAATAGTTTCCAAAGAGAAAGCTAAAATAAATTTATGTTGGAAAAAAGAAAACAAATCAGTAAATTATTAAGGAAGAAACTGATCTTCATAAGTGATTCTCAGCAGAAATAATTAGATTTGTTAAGATTTAAGATATTTGGACTATAAAATACCTAATATAAAATAAATCTATCATAATTAATTTGCAATCTAAAAAATATAAAAATGTGACTAAGAGGGTATCAACAAGTTATTTTAAGATGAAACAAATATGTTTTCTTGAAATTATTTACATTATGTGTGTATATGTGTTGAGATTAGAAATATAAAGAATGGGGCTGGGTGCAATAGCTTACTCCTGTAATCAGAGCACTCTGGGAAGATGAGAAGGTGGGTGGATTACCTGAGCTCAGGAGTTCTAGATCAGCCTGAGCAAAACCCAGACCCTGTCTCTAAAACAACGAAAGAAAGAAAGAGAGAGAGAAAGAAAGAAAGACAATAAATGGCTTTAATAGCAGATTAAGTGCTATTAAATAGAGATTAGTAAATTTAAAATAAAATTGATGATATTACCCAGAATGCATCTAGGAAAGATAAAAAATATGAAAATTTAAGTGAGGTGTCAGTTAGAGTAATCAGTGCTGAGAGATGGCAAGAGAGACAATGGAAGAAGGTAATATTTAAAGACAAAGTATCTCAGTATTTCCCAGAATCTGTAAGACATTAAATGTAAGATTCAAAAAGGTCCACAGTTCCCACATAGGATATAAATAAATCTATAACAAGCTATATTTATCATGAAAAGAGAAGATTGTAAGTGCAGTAAGAAAAGTACAACAAACAATGACAACTAATTTCCAAACAGCAAAAGTGGAAGACAAGGAACATTGTAAACATATCTTCAAAGTGCCGAGAGAAAATAATTTTCTTTATTTTTGGCAGAAAATAATTTTCATATTAAAAATTTACCATGAGCAAATTTACTACCAATATGCTCTAACTAAAAGAACTGTAAAGCTAATAAAAATAGGTTTAAATAAAAGACATTACCTGGAAATAATATTATCTCTACATGATATTAAAGTATTTAATTTACCATGCAGATATAACACTTTGGAACTTTTCCATATATAACAAGATAACTTCAAATTAAATAAAAGTGGAAGTAAGAGAATTAAGGGGAGACTTGATAAATCCATCTTCTGAAGGAAGAATTAAATGCAAGTCGCTCAGTAATTGAGAGATCAAAAAGAAAAATAATAGGTATATATGTGTTTGAAGAATAAAATGAACATGAATATATCTTACCTAAAGAATGATAAATCTGACAATTCAAAAATACACATTATTTCATGTGTATATTTAACATTCAAATAAGTCCCATAGAAGTATTCAACAATTGGAATCATATCATATTGGATATATTCTTCAAACAAAATAAAACTGGTCTGAAAAGAAATTAAGGTAAAATATTGCTAAATATTTTTTAAAATTATGTAAATAACTAATTTTTAAGGAGGATATCCTAATAGATATACAAACAAAGACTATTAGAATATACAAATAAATAACAAAAATACTACAAATAAAGATTAGGACATACAAATAAAGAATAACAAAAATACTACCTTTCAAAATGGATAAGATACAACAGAAGTCTGGAGGGTGGGATTAGGGCTATAAATGCGTACAGTTAAAAAAGAATAAAACTAAATACTTGAACCTCAGGTGGCAATAGAGGTGTGTTGCTCAGATCTCCTGCAAGGAGATAGGCTGTGAGAAGGGTGGGCACTGAACAGACCCCAGCTGCTGTCACAGGTGGTGCATTCATGCCAAGGACACATTATCCCTGATCCTCTCACAGACAAAGACTGAGCACAACAGGGATAATGGAACCTGCCATCCTTGCCCAAATCACTCCTTCACTGCAAGGGGCAAGTCCAGGGCCCAGGCCCCTTTGCAGACATCAAAGATGCATTAGAACCTGAGACTGTGTTTTCAAACCTCACTTCCTCCTCAATGAACAGACACACAGACACAATGTCCAGGCCTGATAATGGTGCCTTGATTACCAAGGGCTCATTTTCCTTATGAAAGAGATTGAGCTAGAGCACCAAGAAAACCATCAAGGACACTCTAGTGTTGCCAAGATGTGGAATCAACCCAAGTGCCCATCATCAACCCATGAATGGATTAACAAACTGTGATACATGGACACTGGGGATACTATTCAGCCATAAGAAAAGACAGAGACTATACTTTTAATGTTTACCTAGACAGGGTTGAGACACATTCTTCTTACTAAGGAATTGCAAGAATGGAAAAGTATCCAATGTACTCAAGACTAATATGAAACCAATATACACTCAACTACAAACCCACAGGAAAGAAAAATGCAAGTATAGACTAGTGAGGGGGAAGGAAGAGGAGAAAGAGGAAAGGGAGTAAGAGGTAAGAGGGAGGGTGATGGGCAGGGTCTCACCTAATGTGCACACTGTGAGGGTGTTCAGCACACCCCCGGGTGAAGGGATCAGCTACAACTTGAACTTTACCTTAAAAATGAAAACAATATAACCTAAACATTTATACTCTCATATCAATCTTGAAAAAAATACATACATCTATATAATTTTTATTAATATATATAAAGTTCTTTATATATTTATAAATAAATTATATATATATGTATATATGTATATATATGTGTATGTATATATATATATATTTATATATATATATATATATATATATATATATATATATATGAGTTATGAGCTCTACAAAGACCAGAAAGTGGGTTTGAAATGGACGTTGTAGCAGATATGAACAAGAGACCACTGAACTCTCTCTGCCAACTGCCCTTCTCTAGCAAGTGGGCTGGGGAAGAGAGATGAGTGGTACCCTCTCACCCCAAGTAGTTTATTCCTAGCACTATACAGATCATCTATTTATTTTTGAGAATCCACATTTTGTTCTTTTTTTTTTTTAATTAAGCCTTTTGTACATAGACCATAAATACATTTATGCCATTTTCAGTGTGTTGATTACTTGAACAAATTGGAGTGCTTACATCATACTAACCAACATTATTCTTAGTAAAGTATTTCAGGAATGGGAAAAAATGTATTCAATGTACTCAGTACTACTGTGAAACCAATTTATAATAACTCATGCTTGCGTATGAAAAATGAAACACAACTTTAGCCTAGGATGAAAAGGGAAGGGGAGGGAGAGGGAAGAGGAGGGGGTGGAGAATCCACATTTTGTATGGGCCTATATATGTATAGCTCTTGAATGTTGGCCAGGCATGGTGGCCCACACCTATAGTCCCAGCATTCTGGAGGCTGAGGCAGGCAGACACCTTGAGATCAGGAGTTTGAGACCACCTAAGCAAGAGTGAGACCCTGTCTCTACTAAAACTAGAGAAACTAGCTGGGCATGGTGGTGAGCACCTGTAGTCTCAGCTGCTTGGCAGGCTAAGGCTGAAGGATTGTTTGAGCCCAAGAATTTGAGGTTGCTGTGAGCTGTGATGCCACACACTCTACCCAGGGTGACAGACTGAGACTTGGTCTCCAAAAATAAAATTAAATTAAAGAAAAAAAAAAGGAAAGGAAAAGAGAAACAGAAAGGAAAAGAAAAAGGAAAAAAGGAATTTTTGAGTGAGATCAGCAGCGAGTGGTGTTTGCATAATTTATGAGGAGACAATGGCTTCTAGACCAATTGCAGCTATTGGGGCTTAGTTTTTCCTCTAATTCTTTCTAATACTTTTCCTTCATAGAAAAAAGGACCATTATAAATGTGTATTTATAAATGTTTGAATAGATGATCTGTGTGGTGCTAGGAATAACCTGTTTGGCGTGAGAGGGTACCACTCATCTCTCTTTCCAAGCCCACTTGCTAGAGAAGGGGTTGGCAGAGAGAGTACAGTGTCACTTGTTCATATCTGCTACAATGTCCACTTCAAGGCCACTTCTTGGTCTGTGTTGAGCCCATAACTGGGAATAGCAGTGGTAGGAAGGCTGGACTGTTCCTGCCCACCATGGGATTCCTCTACTGGGCAGTCTTTGCTCTGGGTATCCCCATCATCATGCAGAGACTTTCTCAGTGTTGACCTTTAGCCTGAAGCTCCTCTTATATAATCCCTTTTCCTGCTCCTTCTCTTTTAACCGATGTTAGCTAATTATCCTGGTGTGTAGGTCCTCTCTGCTTGATCCTGATCATTTTCACTCAACCTTCATCAGCATTTTCTCACAATAGATTGGCATATGTAATTCCATCTTGATATCTTCTCCACCAACCCAGGAAGTCAAAGTGAAACAACAAAAGAATTAAATGTACCCCAAGAAATAAAAGATAAAATGCAAAAAATAAATAAAATAGAATATAAAGTTGAATTAGAAAGGATCACCAAAACCAAGTAATTTCTTGAAAGTGTTTTATCAACAGTGATGACTATTAATCCAGATGGATGAAAGATAAACAAACTATACACAAATAAACCAGGAAAGAATATCAACCATCATTTTCTTAAACATCAGTCTTTATTCACAATGCTACAAAATGAAGTAAACTCTAAAGAAGTTCTGTGTTTTGCATAAGAAAGGTAGAATTTTACAATATGTAGCAAGAGAAAACAAATAATGTTCCTATATTTTGGGGGATAATTGTTCAAAAAAATGTTTTCAGAAACAGAAAAAAAATTGTTCTTGGAATTAGCAGTCATTGGTTAGGCCATCTGGTATAGCAAGAAATCTGGGAAGAACCAGTAGAGGGTATGATCACAAAAGAGTCCCAGAGGGAAATCTTCAATCCTTCAGGGTCTTTTAAAAAACTAAGAGAAACAAAAGTGAAAAATAAAACATCAGCAATGAGGTAGGCTGACATCCATGTTGGGCCCCAATGGCTTCTGCCTCCTGGTATCCACAGGCTGTATAATTATCTCCCCTTGAACATCAATTGGACCAAATAACCATCTTCCAGTTTTAAATCTTTTTTTTTTTTCATTTTTTTTTTATTGTTTGGGATTCATTGAGGGCACAAATAATTAGGTTATATTGATTGAATTTGTTAGGTAAAGTCCCTGTTATAATTGTGACCTGCCCCTAAGAGATGTGCCATACACCACGATCCCCCATGCCCCACCTGCCCCTCTTGCTGATCCCTTATTCCCCCATTCCCCCCTTGTATTAGCTCATCTACTGGCTTCAAATTAGAATTCAGTATATTGGATTCTTGCTTCTTCATTCTTGTGATACCTTACTAAGAAGAATGTGTTTCACCTCCATCCAGGTTATTGCAGAAGATACCTTCATTTTTAGTGGCTGACTAGTATTCCATGGTGTACATATACCACAGTTTGTTAATCCATTCCTGGGTTGGTGGGAATTTAGGCTGTTTCCACATTTTGGTGATTGTAAATTGAGCTGCAATAAACAGTCTAGTACAAGTGTCCTTGTGATAAAAGGATTTTTTTTTCCTTCAGGGTAGATCATATTATTGGCCAAGAGTGAGAGTTTGACCTCCTGGCCCAATTTGAATGCCCTTTATTTCCTTCTCTTGCCTGATCATTTAGGCTAGAACCTCCAACACTATGTTCTATTGTAGTAGAACTTAGAAGTAGAACCAAACTTCTCTCGTTCTAATTCTAAGTGGAAAAGCTTTCAGTTTTACTCCATTCAGTATGATGTTAGCTGTGGGTTTGTCATAGATGGCTTCAATCAGATTAAGAAATGTGCCACTGAGATGGCATCTGTGGCTCAGTGGGTAGGGCGCTGGCCCCCTATACTGAGGATGGTGGATTTGAAACCAGCCCTGGCCAAACTGCCACAAAAAAATAGCCGGGCATTGTGGTGGGTGCCTGTAGTCCCAGCTATTCGGGAAGCTGAGGCAAGAGAATTGCCTAAGCCCAGGAGTTGGAGGTTGGTGTGAGCTGTGATGCCATGGCACTCTGCCAAGGATGACAAAGTGAGACTGTCTCAAAAAAAAGAAAGAAAGAAAGAAAGAAAGAAAGAAAGAAAGAAAGAAAGAAAGAAAACAAGAAAAAAGAAAAGAAATGTGTCACCTATGCCTAAATTCTTAAGTGTTCTATTAGAAAAATATACTAAATTTTATCAAATTCTTTTTTTTGCATTTACTGAAAGGATCATATGGTCTTTGTTTTTGCTTCTGTTGATATGATGAATTACGTTTATGGACTTGCATATGTTAAACCAACCTTGCATCCTTGGGATGAAACCTACTTGATTGTGATGAATGATTTTTTAATATATCACTCCTATCTATTGGCTAGGATTTTACTGAGAATTTTTCCAACTATATTCATTAGTGAAATTGGTATAAAGTTCTTTTTAGTTGGGTCTTTTTCTGGTTTTGGTATCAGGGTGAAGTTTGCTTCTTAGAACGTGTTGAGGGAAGATTCCTTCCTTCTCAATTTTTTGGAATAATTTCTGTAGCATGGGTATAAGCTCTTCTTTGAAGGTTTGATAGAATTTTGGTGTGAAGCCATCTGGACTAGAGCATTTTATTGTTGGTTCTGTCTTTCCATTTTCTTGTCCATTCCTTTTTGTTATTTTTATCATCCATATTTTAAATTCCCTTTCTGTCAAATGCATTAATTCTTTCTAGGTGGAGTCTTCTGCTGTAGCTGCCTCATGATCCCTTGGGGGAGTTGCTCTGTTTTGGCTTTTCATGTTGTCTGAATTTTTCTATTGTTTCCCTTTAATGTGTTTTTCTTTTTGTTCACCTCTTTGTCCTCCGTTTTCCTTCTCATTTCCTCCTTTGCTTCAAATTACCTCATCTGAGAGTTTAGGTTTTGAAATGGCCTCAGCCTGAGCAAAGCCAAACTCTTCCTTGTGGCTAAAAAAAAAAAATGAGTCCTTGTTCTTGATGTCAATATGTTGCAGTATGTCCCTGGGACACCAGGTAGTGCTGTGGTTTTCTTAGGAGATGGAGAACATAGCCAGCAACCTTTATGTTCCTTGTTTCTATCTCATTTGCCCTCTGTGATCACCTGATTGTTTCCTCAGTATTCAGACCTTGCTGGGTTGGGATCTTAAAGCTCACAATAATCATTTATGGGAAGGTCTCACAGTGCCCCCCAACTCCAGTCTATAGGGTGTGGGAGTCCCTCAGCCTATCCCAAGAGTGGAGTTCTAATCCTGGCAGGCAGAATTGAGACGGCAGTGCTTTAGGCCCTTGCTAAGACCTTCTCTTGATCTTCCCACAATGGCAGCCCCCTGGCTGCTGAGACCTTCTCAGTATGGCAGCCTTGCTAACCACCAAATCTGTGGCAAATCCACTCCAACTGGCATTCAAATCACTGTATTCAAATTCACTGAATTCAATTCTGGTCACTGTATACTGCTTAAGCCCACCCATTCTTCCGAGCTTTTCACTCAACACACAGCTTCCTCCCCAAATGGAAAACTCTGGAAAGGCTTCCTCCCATCCCAAACCTCTGTAGGGGGCCAGCTAATCCCAAGAGATCATAATAATTTGCCTAATTTTTCATATTTCCACTGCTCCAGATCATACAGTATGTCCAGCTCACCACCTCCTTGCTGTGTTCCCTGAGGTATGACTCTTAGTAAGTCCCTGGGCCAGAATAAATGTTTGAGTTGGATGGATGGTTACTGAGGCATTTTGATTTGTCTTTTTAAATGCTTTATTTAAAAAAAAAAAAAAATGATTTATTTCAGTAAGACCAAAGGGACCACCAGTATTTCAGAAGGACCTGGGTAGGGACTGGAAGTACTTGGCAGGACGACAGCAGTCTTGCTGTGTTTTACATAACATGCACCCTTGTGCAGGTTGCATTTAAATCTTACACTGTGGTGAAGGGTTGAATTTTTTTGTAATGCTGCAGTAGAGTTGGATTAACTTAGCTCTGTTCTTGTCCAATATATAAAATAAATGTTTCATATTATTTCCAAAAACAAAAACAAAAACAAACAAACAAAAAAAGTCCCTGGGCCAGGTATGGCTCAGTTCTCTCTTTTTCTCCAGTCGTTCTAGGAGAGCTCAACTGAATGATCCTTCTGGTCTGCCATCTTGCTCTGCCCCAGAAGTAACTACCTTCTAACAAAGGGAGTATGTAACTTTCGTGTTAATAGCTCTCTCTCTCTCTCTCTCTCTCTCTCTCTCTCTCTCTCTCTCTCCTCTATCTCTCTCTTTCTTTTTCTCTCACCCTCCCTGCCTCTCTTTCCCTCTCTTCCCTTCTTGGCTGGCACAGTTTGACGGCACAAGCTGGCACAAGCTGCCATTTTAGAAAAAAACTCACCCAGCTCTGAAATTCAAGTACCCTAAAAAACTACCACTGAGTGATCTTACAAGTGGGTGCTGTTTCTGTTGGTAGGTGAGACAGTTTGGTGCTGGTGACACCTCAAAAACAGCTCCGTGAGAGAGAGAGAGACAGAATACACAGAGATGAATTATAGGTTGAGTCCTGATTCCTAGAAACTAGGAAATAATGTGTGTGTTTTAAAGAAACTATATTCTGGGGTATTTGTTACAAAGCCATAGATAACTGAGAGAAGCAGTTATTTTATTAATAAAAGAAGATAATCACAAACATTATGCCTATAAGTCTGAGAACTTGGTCTAAAAATCTTCTTAGAGCTGAAGATGCATTCTATAATATTTGTCCCTAGAATAAAGGAAACAAAAAAATAATGGTATGAGTATTAGAAAAAAATTATTTAGTGGTTAGGAAGATTTACATTAATAATATGTCACACACAGGATCTAAATTGATAAGAACACCTCATAAAATAGTCTTAAGGTATTAGGCTATTTGTTTTAGTACAAAATTGAATAGTACTAAGCAACTTTGTTGCTAAGTTTTATAATTCAAGAAATACATTTAACCTTTTTCTTCTGCAGTACTAATTTTATCATGAATTGATAAGTACATTTCTAGAAAGTTAACATTATAATTGAGGGCTCTATGTTACATAAATCAATTTTGAATTGCCTATTTGCAATTATTACATCATTTATGAATCTGTCCAACACCTTATAAAAACTTAGAAATATGTCAGGTACTTAATTATAGTAGGTGGATCAAATATATCTAAAGAAATTTCTATGTGTGATTATGATCAACACATTTAAACCAAAGTAACATAAAAAATGTTCTTGAGTGATTGATATATTTTATGTAAAATGGACATTTTCCAAGAATATCCTACTTATTCCGAGGAACAGCAATTAAGCACTCCAGTTGTTCATGTGGAATTTGAACAGAATTAAGGCACAGATAATGAAAGATGAAATAATAATAGTGTAGGATTTTTACATAAAATAATGAAGATAATAAAGCACATACAAAAGTTATACAAAATTAAAGGTCATTAGAAGAGACAAGATGGGTGTATATTTTAACATTGGGAAATAGGTTTTCTGAAAAGAGAATGTATTGAGAAAAGAGAATAAAAAAATAGAGACTTTGTATAGAGTTTAACAACCACACAGAGGTAAAGGAACTGTGACCCAATGCCTCTGACCTGGGGGTGACTTTGCACCAGAGACATTTAGCAATGCCTGAAGACATTTTGACTTGTCACAACTGGGGATGCTGTTGTTATCTAGTAATACAGCCAATCCACAGGACAGTCCCACTCATCAAGGAACTGCTTTGTCCAAAAACCCCACCATGCCTCTGCTGAGAAATCCTCTTCTTACCTCTCCCCTGATGGAGTCTCACTTACAGTTGAGGAATACAGTTTGTATTCTGACTTCTTAATGATTCAACTACCCATCTTAAACCTCTTCTTTGAGTTCCAGACCCATTTATCCTACTATCTACTTGCTTGATATATCCTGTAGCCTGCTTCTCAGAGGTGTATCCAAATTCATCATCATTGTACCTGAACCCCTGTTCATATCTGCTGTGTCACTACACAGTACCAATAACCATTCAATCACATATTCAAGAGACGCAGGGATGTGCTCACATACTTGATCTACCAACTCCTGCTTCTAATCCTTCTTGTGGTTTTATTAATTGTACCAATTAATGGCTCACTCTGCTCTACCCACCTCTCTCCATGTCAGCAGCTACTATGTACACACCCCTGCTGCCCCACCTCATTTGGCTGAAATAGACATGTAACACACATCACATACAGATTGCATGCACAATTATCTTTTCAAGATGCCAATTTGATATCTTTATTCTTTCTTGAGACCATTTAGCGCAGTTTTTTTCATCTTTGTTATCTCATTGCACACTTGAACCTATAGTTAAACTCCTGCAGCACATTTAAATGATGTTGATAAGAAAGAAAGAAAGAAAGAATATACTTACTGTGCTTTGAACTTCTTTTGAAAATAATTTAATGAATGATCTTTAAAAATTTTCACAACACACCTCTCAGAGGCGACTGGTTGAAAATCACTGCGTTAGTGGTAAAATTCTCATCTGGCATTGTTTCTTTTCTTACCAGGCTCACTGTGCAGTGCCATTTACTGAATGCACACCGTCTCAAAGGCCCTCATTTTTACTATACCAAAACGTTCACTGGATGTGAGGAAACATGAAGCTGAGACTTTCAACAGCCTAAACACTAAAATGTGTTATATCCCCTAAAACTCTGAGTGTTTCCATTCATTTTTTGAAGATACATTTTTCTTTTCTTGATGCCATGTCTTGGGAAGAAAGATAGCATCCTACTCACACCTGATTGTAGTTTTATTCATGTTAATAGGAGCTTGATAAATATTTACTAATTTCTTGTTCTTAGAAATCCAGCATTTGCACTGAGCATGGTGGCTCATGCCTGCAGTCTCAGGACTCTGGGAGGCTGAGGCAGGTGGATTGCCTACACTCAGGGGTACAAGATTAGTCTGAGCAAGAGGAAGAACCTATCTCCACTAAAAATAGAAAAACTGGTCAGGTGTGCTGGTGGGCACCTGTAGTTTCAGCTACTTGGGAGGTTGAGGCAGGAGGATCACTTGAACCCAAGAGTTTGAGGTTGCTGTGAGCTATGGCACCTACCTGGGGTGACAGAGTAAGACTCTGTCTCAGAGAGAGAGAGAGGAAGATAGAGAGAGAAAAGAAATCCAGGATTTAGTAGCAGATTTCCTGTGGTGAACTAGTTTCTGTTCTCTAAGTATCCACATTAATTGCAATTTTAGATGTAGACAGTGACGTGGAAATACATATAAGACTATAAGTGGTAGTAAAATAACACAGTTGTGTCTGTTTGCACGTAAATTACTGCTATTACAAGCTATGGTGCTTCCTGAAATTGTAAAGTAACGGCTGGGTTATAATTTTAGGAGACAGTAACTATTGCGGTTCCTGAGTACTCATTATAGACACCAACTATTTATTTGATATACATGCTTTTTTACTTACATGCATGCCATCTTGATAAGCATATCTGACAGCATATAACTATTTCTTAGGAATGTAGAAACCTAATTCAATCCTATAGCTTTCCAGTGTGTTTAAAATTTATTTTAAAAGGAGCAGAGACATTAAGAATGTTTTAGCATCACTGTCTATATTATGTTGAAAGTTGTTAGTAAATACAAAAATATTTTTGTATACCAATATTTTTAAGTGGCAAATTGTATTTTATATCACATTAATATTGCATTCACTCACTCCCTGATAATTTATTAAATGCTGAATCATGTTTTTATTGGTTTCAGTGGTGCATTTTGTTTCCAAATATAATCAGTATTATCTAAAGTATGAAGTGTCATATATCCTTGTGCTAATCAATAATTTCTTAGGTTTGGCAATTATACTTGTTTTGAAGTTCTCCATGCCTCGATGACTTCTATACTTTAAAGTGGTATTTCTGGTGCTTGGTTTTTTATTTTTTATTTTTTTATTGTTAAATCATAGATGTGTACATTAGTGTAATCAAGGGGTACAATGTACTGGTTTCATATACAATCTGAAATGTTCTTATCAAACTGTTCAACATAGCCTTCATGGCATTTTCTTAGTTATTGTATGTAGACATTTGTATTCTGCCTTTAGTAAGTTTTGCCTGTACCCAATCTAAGATGTACCATAGGTGTGGCCCCACCCCTTACCCCTTCTCCCCTCCCCTCCCCTTCCTTGGTCTTTTCCTCATAGTCTTGTGCTATAGTTGGGTTATAGCCTTCATGTGAAAGCTATAATTTAGCTTCATACTAGGGCTGAGTACATTGGATACTTTTTCTTCCATTCCTGAGATACTTTGCTAAGGAGAATATGTTCCAGGTCCATCCATGTAAACATGAAAGAGGTAAAGTCTCCATCTTTCTTTAAGGCTGCATAGTATTCCATGGTATACATGTACCACCATTTGCTAGTC